>JAOWCC010001679.1:37911869-38165466 GCA_030867875.1 Actinernus sp. WN-2022
TCAGACTATTAAACTTCTTAGCAAATAAAAATGTAAGGGTGACTGAACCAAGCTTGAATTCAAAGCTTGGCTTTTATTTGTTCCAGCAAGAAACATTGTCTAGTAAATCAATATTTACCAGGGTAACCTTATCAGCAAGACGTTGCTGGTATCAAAAATATGAAAAGAAAAACTAAAACTTAGTTAAAAGTTCAAAACACTATAATCTAAAAGCTAAAAATTAAAATAAGCTAAACTTACACTTGCCACAAGTCGTCCTCTTTGTGAACTACCGAAACGGGGAAAAAATTAAAGGACTTTGAGAAACTCTAACCTAAAATGTGCATACTATTTTACATTACAAAATCAAGTCTAGACTAAGTTTGAAAGTGCTCCAAGGCCAATGTCACTTAAAAGAGAGAAACGGAGTGCGGCTACATTTTTATGACCACTGGCAGTTCGTTAAAACATTTTTCTCCATTGTACTAAAGGATCACTATTACATGAGGCGAGCTAGCCCGGTTTGGCGGTCTGGCCCGCCTTGGCTGTGAAACACTACCGGAAACATTATCCCACGCATTGTCCATGTAGCAGCCATTTGTAAACAACGACATCCCGCCAAAAACGTTCGCGCCAATACCCCAGGTCGACATCGCGGGCTCTGGGAACGAGATTGAGGTCCACACCGCGGCAAAACGTCACGCGCATGCGCCTTAGATGAGCCCAGCGCGCTCGTCCGCCCAGTTTCCCGCCGAAACTAAAAGAAAACAGACGGACAATCACCCCTGTTTCTACTTTTAAGTACATATGCGTATTTACGTGAAATGTTTCGCGAAAAATAAGAAAAGTACTTAAAAGATAAGCCTAAGACTTTAAGAGGTTGAAGTTTTCTTAATTTGTAATTCACTGTGAGTTTAATAAGTTATAAATTTATTTACTAAAAAAGTTTAAGAACTCGGAAACCTGTATTTAAACTTCAGAGTCTTCGTCCTTTCGGCCAGCGGAGCGTAACGTTTTGCCGCGGTGTTCCCCAGGCCGGGCTGGCTCGCTCCATGTAATACCAGCCCACCTCATGTAATCAGACCCCGTTTCTTCTTGTCTGATCTATGTATTTCTTAATAAAATAGTTCGTAATTTCGAGTAAGTACAACTGTTTTGGCCCTCTTCTCTGCAGCCGATCTAATTTGTTGCACCCACGTATTTTGGTCTATACTACTCAAGGTGACTGGGAGTCTAGGATAGGCAGAATAGTTGACTTGTTAAGCCTTATTTGCTGCATCAACACTGTCTAGTTAGATGTTTCAGTAATCCTGCCTAGCGCGCCGCCGAGTGTCGACAATACTTTACAGTAAACACTATCTCAGTAAATTCTGTATATCCTTCTAAGGAGAAACAAGCAAAAGGTCTATTATTTATTGCGATTGGAGAACCAAACAAAATAAGTAAAGGCTACATTGTTTTTCTTTGGTAACAAATACAGAAACACACGTAAAGGTACCGTCACACGTTGAAACATTGCGAGCAATATTGCCAGCAATTGTTATTCACACGCTGCAATCTGTTACGCGCAATGTTGCCGAAGTAGAACTCGATCCTACTTCTGCAACATTGCCGGCAATGTTGCGCGCAATGTTGTAGCGTGTGTCCTTACCTTAAGTCTGAAAATCTTTTCTGTCCCATGTATATCAATCAAAGAGGAAGTGTTTCAGAGATGAAGCAAACTTCGTAGTGGCTGCAGATGAAATCTTATGAAATATTAATATGTGTACTCCGCCTCGGTGCCTAAAGAACTTCGTAAACAGGAAAATGTGACCGGTTATTACCAAGAACAGATGGTTACAGTGCAGCAAGATATTTATTCTAGTCTGTAAACATACCACAGGCGATCTCTTCGAACGGAATAACCTAATACAATGGCGTATTTAACTATTAAATAAAGAGAGGTTATTACACGGAAAGTTGTGTAATACGGCTGGGTATTTTTACGTGTTAGTTTTATTTATCCGAGCCTGAAAGGCGATAAAAAATCAAATTGACGAGTAAAAATTCCAAGCCGTATTACACAACTCTTCGTGTAATAATGTTTTATTATACGACAGCTAACACGAACAAAACAGGTTTGTTTTCGCTTACCTTACTGCTCTGTTTGAAGAAAATCTTGGGAAGAAACCTGAACTTAAATGTCGGGGGCGAGCGCGCACTGAAAAACGTTTTTTTTCGCGCGCTAAAACAGCCCCATTTCGATTGGCTCACGCGCTAACAAAACCTTTTAAGTGTTGAATAAACCTATGACCCGTGTAATACGGTCTCATATTTGCACTCGTTTTAGCCCGTATTTGCACTCGAAAACGCCAAGTCGTATAATAAATATAGTTATGCCGTTAATTATATATTCTCGATTGCACTAAATTAGGCAGTCATACACCACAGAGTATATACGACAAGATAACGGCGTTGTTTATCAGCATAGTTTTCTTCCTCGAATACTCTTGTATTCTTCATAAATATTAGGAGACGCAACTAATGATTTACGTATTTATCGAACTTTTTTGATTATTATTTTTGTTTTTATTCATGCAGTCGCTATATTTAGATTAGATTATAGTAACGTGAAGTGTACGAAAAATATTATTATTATTGAAAAAATATTTAACGGAAGAGTAATCTAAAAATTCAAGATTTAAGACAACCGTTTTAACCGATTTTTTTAAAGTTTGTGTCGAATGATTTCTAGTGAAATCAGTAACCTTCATTTGAAAACAAGCCTCAAAATAATGTTTCTTGGGTTAACCAGGGATTGCTAAATATGATAGCCTTTTTTTTATAACATGCAAGCAAAGTGGCTAACATGGTTCACAAGAAACTCTGATGTATGTCTTTTATTCCAAATATTTGGCTTTAGGTTATGCCGTACGGACCGAGCGCAAACCAAATTCCGAGGGCCAAATATTTTCCCATCAAATGGCAAAACAACGAGTCTGAAAAGTCGAGAAGGTCTGTGTGTGAAGCGCATTTGAATATATCCATATAGAATTTGCGCTACATAATTTTTTTTTTCATTCCTTGTGAAGTTTATTAATTGTACTTTATTTCCCTGAAAAGAAAAAAAAGAAAAAAATTAAAACTTCGCGAGATATTTGGAAAACCGTAAATAGATAGCTTAGGCGTGATAATCCCTTTATGAGCGACAAGCTCGACGTAGCTTTTTTCGGGAAACTACATCCGGGACATCCAAAATCCCTATCTCAATGCGTATGCATATCGCATGTGCTTTAGTGTTCACATGTAAGCATACTGTGCAGTACTGCTATCGTTCAACCCCCTTCAAGTTTTCATAAGCAATATTATTTCAGCCCGCTTATGAATAAACCAAAACGGAATCCCAGTCCTTTGGATGCCCTATGACCACATCTACAGCCGGAGTTCGTGCTGGTTTGCAGCGGTTTCTCTTTGGCTTTATTGTCGCTTTCCCCTTCTACTTGTCCTTGATATCTCCATAGTTAATAGAGTGGAATGGTTATGAAACCCAGCGACCTTCTTTGTTATATGTCTTTGTTAGCTTTTTTCAACCACTACCCTGCACAAAACACAATAGAAATTCCAATGTGTTAATCAATCAGCCAATAGAAACGTGTGAGTTGAGTCGTTCAGGGGACGCTAATGAACTATGACCCTGCACAATCTTTTGTCTTGCCCCCTTCCAACATAAATCGCAGCGCCTTTGTTAGCCCCTTTGAAGTTTGCCGGGTTTCATAACCATTCCACGGACTCTATTAAGGTTACCGGATACCTTCAGGGTGCGTTTCCAGTCTAAATTATGTAGCGCCTCGAGGAAACATCGTAGATAAATCATTCATGTGTCATTGTAAAGCTTATAAAATTGGCTACAAGAATACATAAAAAGTTTTGAGTTCTTTGAAAATATCGAATTTTCCGCCATCCAGTTTCTCCGATCTAGTGAGATGGCTTTCAGAAGCTCCGACTCCGAAAATATTTAAAATTTAAAAAATCTGTTTGCTTTGTCGTATTTCAGAGGAATCGTATTACAAAACTGTGTCGGGGAATTTCAAAATTCGATTTAGTTCAAAAGTTATCATGCTTTGCGTGAAAAGGCGAAAAATAATCCCAGTAGATATGCGGGAAACGTCGTCAAGAGCTCTTTTTTTAGAATTTCCCAATTTCCCGACACTCTCTTGCAGCTGAGATATCAATTGACATTTTGTGAAAATTTCGCACAAATCGAATAAATTCCTCTTGAGTGGAAGGTTTTTTAAAACTCTATTTTGATTGAAAATCGAAAGCGAGAAAATAGCACTTCAAAAAAATCTAGCCGTCTGTCGTGCGTGAATCTGAAGCCCCGCCTCTCCAACAATTAGCAAGCTCTTGGCCAATCATTTCTCATCACAGTTCAACTATCTGTCGAGATTTCCTGCCAATGTTGATTTCCGATCAAAGCTACGCGCCGCATCGAGAAAATGTTTTTTGTGTGACTTGAAAAATGGTAGCGATAAGAGTCGGCTGGTTTCCCAGGCTAGAAAAATGGGAAAGACAAAAAGACCTCGAGGGGCAAAGGCAAGGTGAACACCTATAGAGACGCCTTGAATGCCACCACAGTTGTAGAGGAGACAGCGATTTGCAGGCGTCTGAAATAGCACGGCAATAGCGAGATCGTGGTTCAACCGATTTAGGGTCACCGTCAGACTACGTTTCCATCTAAGCTTTCTTGGAAACAAATATTCTCTCAGCTGGCTCTTATCAATTCTTCTTTATGTTCAGATGTGGACCACTCGGCACTCTGTCTGAAAGTAAAATACGAACGCTTGTCGGGTTGGCTTTGTAATTGTAGTGTATGCATTGTTTGGCCTCGTTTTGCTTTTCTTTTTTCTTTGTTTTTCAAGCTAAGGGCATCCTGCTTGCTTTTTGTAAGATATAAGGCCAACAACCGATGGAATTGTGGAATCGTGTGTGGAAAAACTTTTTTCATTAAACGTAAACATTGGTATATGAAATGAATTTAATATGCCGACGTTACGGGCGAGTGAGCACTATTGATCTGCTGTCAATCAAAAAGAACCTTTTACTTCCGGTTAAAATCTTCCTTTTGGTTATTAATTTTTTTTGAACGGAGGTTTCTGTGCGAAAAATTTTTTTCCCATCTTTTTCGTTTTGAAGGTATCCGGTAACCTTAACTAAGATATCTCAGGCTGCTTTTTTGTCTTACATCGCTTAACAACACGTTTCTTTTCGCTAGGTTTCTTAGTTTTTCCCATGATAGCTAGCAGTCAACAAGATTGTAAGAATATAAACCCAGGTAATACGAACCATTTCATTGCCCGCGAATTCTTGGTTCATTCACAACAACTCCAGGGGTCCTGTGTTTCATTGGCTTGTTGGGTTAACATGTTGACAGAACCTTTGATGAAGTGTGAACTCGCTGTAAAACTTCCGAAGCTAACTGCCGCAGCGAGCGAGCCTGAAGCGAGCGAGCAAGGCAGCAGTTCTAAACCGTAAGGGGGTCCAAATCTCGATTTCTTTCTTTACCACAATGCATCACTTCTATTGTCTTTTTTACCACAATGCTTTGAACGGATCTGATCGTCACGTGGCATTACACGAGGTGGAATCTGCATTGTTGGAGCTAACTACGTTCAACCGTTCTTTAATGCATTTCTGTATATGTGATCCTTGTGTAATCATGAATTTGTTGTCGTGTAGGCGAACTCTGTGTAAACTATCAGTTTCCAAAGAGCAAGATCTCTCCTGTTATCAAGATGGTACGGTGGCCCAAAAGGGTCAAACAAAAATGAATTTTACAAAACACAAATCAATATCCCAAAACACAAATCAATATCGCAAAACACAAATCAAAATTCCAAAACACAAATCAGCATTTCAAAACACGAACCAATTTCCCAAAACACAAATCGAAATTCCCAAAACACAAATCAATTTCCCAAAACACAAATCAAAATTCCAAAACACAAATCAAAATTCGAAAACGCGAACCCATTTCTCAAAACACAAATCAATTTCCCAAAACACAAATCAATTTCCCAAAACACAAATCAATTTCCCAAAACACAAATCGAAAATCGAAGGCCTGGGAACTAACCCAAAATACCGGAACGCCTGCTGTAAATTTACCAGAATTGAAACTCTTGCGAAATGTTTTGCCAAAACTGTGGTGATCAAGGAGAAGATTTCCAATATTGTCCTAACTGCGGCTCTAAGCTCGGCACTAGTATACCTTCGTATGGAGCTCTTTTATCAGACTTCAACGTCACTGAGAAAGAAGCAATCGAAGGGGTCTTCTACAGCGGATTTAGCTGCGAGACCATTTTGAACTTTCTTTCCAAGTACCATGGGTTAGGGATTGGCGATGTATAATTTCTTCTCTTTAACTTTCGTCGTTTCCTACCTGTTACTCATTCCTTATCATTACCTCTACGTCGAAGGGAAGCAATCGAAGGGAACTTCTACACCGTTTTTTTTTTTTTTTTTTTTTTTTTTGGGGGGGGGTACTCCCTCATATGGGCTATACGGGTATGTGCCGCGGGATAGGGTATGGTTTTTGAGCTGCCGAGGTCTGGGATAGGGTATCTCTGGTCAGATGTTGCTTGATAACTATTTCCTACTGTGCCGAAGGCTGAATAGCGAGCGAGGAAGAAAAGTGCCGATATTTGGGTGATCTTTGAGGTAAGTCTGTGCTTTGGTGAGGTCGAGTTGCCTACCTTGGATATTTTTTTAGAGCCGCGGCCAACGGTCATAATTTCGAATTCTAATAAACTGCTTTAGAAGGCCCCAAATCGCCAAAAAACCACTCACACATCTTCATTAAGTATCAATCTTTTATTATTGAAGATTTGTTTCGTAAGAATCGGAAAAAAGAATTCACACCGAGCAATTATATAAACTCTTCTGAGATCGTTATGAAACTAATCGATAAACCACAGGTAACCCAATAGACTAATAAGCGGGAAATATACGTCGAGTCTGGGAAGCCTGTGATAAAATGATCAAAAGCGCATTACATTACAATTACTACAAAAGGAATAATAAAAATTAAGAAATAAAAAAAAATAAAAAAAATTAAATTACAACAAGTTAATTAAATACATTAAAATATCTCAATTAAAGTTATTATAAAAAGACTATAAATTAAAAGTGGTAGTCACTTCCGCCGTGGCCTATCCACTTCTGCCGCAACTTCTGAGTCGGTTGTACCGTACAAATTGTGGTTTGTGCCGTGGAATTTGTGAAAGTTGTGCCGTGGGAATCTTGGTGGCGTGCCGTGAGCTTTGTGGCAGTTGTGCCGTGGAATTGGCGGTTGTGCCGTGGGAATTTTGGTGGCGTGCCGTGAGATGTGTGGTTGTGCCGTGACTTTCTCGGTTGTGCCGTGACACAATGCCGTATTTAATTATTAAATACAAAGAGGTTATTACACGGAAAGTTGTGTAATACGGCTGGGTATTTTTACATGTCAGTCTTTTTTGAGAAAGATTACAACTTCAGTCGCATTACACGTTTATAATGTGGCTTACCTGTTGATACCGAAACTATACGAAGGAGAATTATCTGCTTTCGTTTCGGACCGATCCAAAATCTCTCCTACTGCAGCTCCCGCCATTACAAAGGTCACACAAGAAAAAATAGCGCGAAATGGAACTTTAACAGCGGTAGAAAGTCAGTTTAGGTATGCGTATTCAAGCTAAACCCAGTTTTCCTCTGCTTGGTCGTCCATAAACGAGTAATGCCTTGTAAAAATTCACTTAACTCGCGAAAGCAAATTCAAATTTGTTCAGTCGCAATCTTAACATAATAACTCCAAACAGTTACCAGTTGCAGATTAGATGTTACTTAACTTTGATTTGCAGATAGAAATTTTTCATAAATCATTTTATTTGTTTTAGAAGGCAAAATAGCTTCCAGAAACAGGTATTTTTGAGTGAGATGACTGGGCCGATACCGGAAGTGAGTCACCGGATTTCGATATGTAGGCTTTTGTACGCAATGACTTTGATATGATTGCTAGTGTACAATCTATCCCAAGATTCCATAGAATGCCGACAAAGACGTGGCGGCCATGTTGATGAACTAACAAGAGACGCTGCCGATTAATATTTTGTTAAAGGGACCTAGATGGTGGCGGTGACGTCACATGCACCCCAGCAATTTCCGGAGCATTATTCTTCGTCATTCACGTCTTCCATGTTTGGTAAATGTATTTTATTACTTCTCCCGGCTGTCGAGTTATTTCGAGCTAATATTCTGGGTAAAAGGATTACTAAGTATTTTCGTGCCTGCAGAGGCTTGCTCGGTTTTTAACCCAAGCATCAGGCATAACAGTCAACAGGAGCCCATAACCACGCTCCATATCTCTTATATATTAACGTATTATATTAAAGTCTTAAAGTACTGGAGGAGACCGTTGTTTTGACGTGTACATCGAAATCTATTAAAAACTCGAGAAATGGCGCCACTTTGAAGAGTTTAGGCCGTTACACAAGATGAAGCACGTTAACACAAAAACAGCCTTAGACAAAAAGGCTCCTTTTTCGTGTTATCATGCGGCTTCATCTTGTGTGCTTGTTCACTTTAAGAGGTAATAACGCGCTTTCCAGTGTTTTATTTTAAGAGCAAATGACAGTATCTGCCTTTTCTGGCCTTTCGATCCATAATGTCTTTGTCTCAGATTTATCCCATAATTTCTTTATTTGAGAGCTATAGAGGTTAGCCGTTAGGTTAGAAAAAACGCCATTTTCTGGTATTTCTGCTCAAAATACGTCAAAATTCCATCGATTAAACGTAATCTTGAGGAAGAGAACGTTGTATTGCCGTGTAGTGCATGCATCGCAATCCATTAAAAGCTCGAGAAATGGCGCCGCTTTGAATAGTTTAGGTTACACAAGATGAAGCACGTTAACACAAAAACAGCCTTAGACAAGAAGGCTCCTTTCGTATTAACATGCTTCATCTTTTGTGCTTATAGACAAGCCGGAGTATGTGTCAAAAATGTTAGAACAACTTGAGAATCCCCTTCATTACAAAGAGCTAGCTTACGATCCTACTGATCTCCATATTCATAGAGTTGAGTAACAAATGGCTCAGTGAAAATCAGATAAGTACGTTCCGAGATAGCCAATTGGGTTAATTTTACTCAGGCCAAACCAGGCGTGGCTTTTGGTAATGTCAAGACGCATAAATCTGGATTTCAAATCCTTTGCGTCTCATTACATCTTGTTGTGGCACATCTATCGAGAGGCTTTCTGCCTTCACTGAGCATTATTTGAAGCCTTTAGCGCAGAATTTACCATCGTTCGTTAAAGATACCACGGATCTATTAAATAGGATAGAACGAGTCAACAAGCAGGGGCCCCTCCTACCCAATTCAATATTGATTTCTTGGGATGTCGTGGCTGTTTCCTAATATCGACAGTAATTTAGGAATTTCAGCTGTTGAAAAAGCACTAGATGTTCAAACTACGGATTGCTTATTAGAAGCTGTGGAATTTGGCCTTATAAGTAAAACTCCCAGTTTAATAATATAATTTTTTTGCAGATACATGGTACAGCCATGGGCCCTAAAAATGCCTGTAGTTATGCGGATATAGCAATGGGCGAAATTGACAGCCTTGCTAAGTCTGGTGGGAAATTTAAGCCTCTGTACTGGTGGAGATATAGAGATGACATGGATCTATGCCTATATAAGGGTCTATACCGGCACTGTACGAGTTTACGGATGATATCAATTCCCTCTATCCTACTACTAAATTTGAACTGGCCTTTTCGGATAGCCAGTTAAACGTTTTGGATCTTACATTGCATCTAGTTGACGGATATATACAAACGGATGTATATTCCAAGCCCACAGATAGTCATCTAACCTTTCAAAATCACATTGATAGCATTTGTAAGAAGGCAAGTGCAGGGATTGGTGCCTTGAGGCGAATTAAGCCCTATGTGCCAATCACTTCACTTGAATGCATATACAAAGCCCTAGTACAACCATATTTTGATTACTGCTCCCCTTAGTACCTGCGGCAAAGGCCTTAAAGATAGAATACAGAAATTACAATCTCGTGCGACAAGAAAGACGAATTCAAATTAAATCGACATTAATGTATAAAACTCTGAATAATCAATCTGCACCATATTTAAGAGAATCATTTATAAGACTTTCTGAAAGTAAAATTCAATATAATCTAAGAAACCTTGGCACAGACCTAGCACTTCCAAAGCCAAAAACCAACTATCTAAAGCGCAGCTTCAAATACAGCGGTGCTATGCTTTGGAATAGCCTACTGGATAAGGCTAAGAAGGCAAATACATTAGCTCAGTTTAAACGCAACATTGCCTCCATGCCTGACACTGAGTTATGCTGATTATTTTTATTTTTATTCGTCATTTTTTTTAAATGTAAGCTTAATATGAGCCATCGTTAATTCATACCATTCATGAATCTTGTATATATATATATATACACCAATCTTTGTACGCCCCACTTGGAAATCACCTCGCGGCGGGTCAACATTCAGTGTTGTAGTTGTAGTGGCTAGCGTATCAAAATAAAGTATATGTATGTATGTATCTCTATTTGCCCCCTACGAGTGCCCACTCAGACCATGTAGGTCTATTCCTTACGGTGTAGCACTTAGACTTATTTATAAATAAGCGTAATTGCTCCACTTCAGAATTGTTAGAGAAGAGAAATAGCGAATACCAAAAATACCTCATTGACCAAGGGTATAAGAAATAAATGGTTTGGGAGGGGTTTTCTAAGGTTAGCGGCTTTGAGCAAAAAATATTTGCTCAGCACTAAGACTAAAGCGAAGAGGAAAGTGACTCCATTGGTTGAGATTACAATCCCAACCTGCCAGATATTGGGAACATTATTCAAGTGCACCCAACGAAGTTTTCGGTTAAAAAGCTGTTCGGGAGAGTAAGTTAGCCTAAAACTTTCGGATTTGAAAAAATTGTCCCTAGAAAATTGTTTTCCGAAATACTGGCTAGAAAATTTGTTTTCAATCTCTAGAAAATTATAGAAGAAAAGGGAGACTAAAAGGTTTCCCCTAAAATATTCGTACGTCCCAATTCGCCTGATCAATAGAGTCAGCACAGGAAAATAGAATCCCTAAAAAATTCGTACCTCCACAAAACTTGAACATGAAGTTACTTGGGCTAGAAAATTCTTGTTATGTTCTAGACTACTAACAAATTCGTACGCCGGGAATATTTTGCCATAGTATTTTCGGTTGACGCGATTTCCACCTAGAAAATCCGAACAGCTAATAGCTTTCTAGAATACATCAAAAGACATAGTAGGCGCCTTAAAATGGCTAGATAAGCTGCAGACAACTGGTTTCAAACGAATTTTAAAAAGTACTCGTTGGGTGCCCTTGATTATTCGACCTTATTCGTAGCAATTTAGCTATTTTATATTCTAGTAATGTCAGGCAGGATATTTTACTGGAGAAATCAATTATTCCTGCTTTTAGAATGCCCAAGAATCTTAAGGAATTGGTTGCGCCCTCTCGTCTTAGAGTCAGTCGGGACATATCGAATAACGCCGTTTCAATGGAGTCACACTCCGGTCGTTTTCAATGTGGCAAAAAGTGTGATCTTTGTAATCACTACTTTCATCAATCGAATACTTTCTCGAGTTTCGCCACAGGTAAGACTTATTACATCAAGTATAATCTCACTTGTACTTCTACTAATATACCTTGTTTCCTGTAATAAGTGTAAATTGCAGTATGTAGGTTCAACGACGACTGAATTAAGGTGAGATTTAGAAACCACAAGTTTGCCATGAAAACTAATAAGAAGATATTGAAGTAGCAACCCATTTCAACAACACACAACATTCTCTCCCGGATTTTTCTTTTATTTGTATTGAAGCGGCTATTACTACAGTGTAGTGAGGCCTATTTGCACCAGTCCCTTTCAGTGCGAGTATAAATAAGAGCAAAGAATGTGATATAAAGTGGTAAGCTGTAGTGCTAAGTGTGCACGCCCTACGAGGGAAAGAGAAAAAATATCTGACCCAAGTGGGACTCGAACCCAACGACCTCCAGGTTACATGTCTGGCGCTCTACCATGGTGGCTGATCAAGTTCCACCGCGTCCGGCCCTCAACGTTCAAGTTCCGCGACCCCTCCTAGTAGACAATCAATTAGCCCAGCGTGCAAACGTTCTGGCAGCACAGGCTTTACTCGTACCAAATCCTCTTCCTCCAGAGGCGACCGTCAATCCCGGTTAATCCAGCACCCGAGCCGGTGGTAATCATACTCTTAGATTTATGTACTTTTGGCCCATGTTATAGCTGTAGCTGGTATTATACACTACACGGTTTTGTCTTGTTGGCATTCCACCTTTAGAATTCGGCCCTCGTATTAGCTCGTTTTCCCCGTTCCCCCTTTGCACGTGTCGGCCACTGTTGCCGTGTATATTTATATTTGGTGTCTACGTGCGTTATATTGCCTCACAAATATGGTTTGTGTAGTTGCCGTTTCATCACTAGAATTAGTTTTATCTACTTCGCTTGTTTCCCCGTTCCCTTTGCACGTGTTTGCCGATGTTGACGTGCATTTGTATTTCATATATTTGATTTCTACGTGCGTAAAATTGCCTCACAAATACGGATTTGTGGAGTTGCCGTTTCACCACTAGAATTCGCTTGTTTCCCCGTTCCCTTTGCACGTGTTTGTCAATGTTGACGTGCATTTGTATTTCATATATTTGATTTGTACGTGCGTAAAATTGCCTCACAAATACGGTTTTGTGTAGTTGCCGTTTAACCCTAAGGTTAATTATATATCCTCGCTTGTTTCCCCGTTTTCATTTGTACGTGTCGGCCGATCTTGCCGTGTTATATTTAAAATTTTTGTTTTGTGCGTGCGTTATATTATCTCATGTAGGCGTTTGTGCAGTTGCCGTGTCACCGTCCCGGCTTTGCACGGGTATCCTCCCGAGACGTGTGCGCAGGTCCTGAGACGTGTGCGTATGTACTGAGACGTGTGCGCAGGTCCTGAAACGTGTGCGCAGGTCATCTCTATAGCCAAACACATCCAAGCTACATGTACGCTGTGTTAAAATTTCACATATTTGGTGTGCACGTACGTTATACTGCCTAAAATTCCGAATTTTGTCCAGTTTCCGTGTCACCTTCTGATGCCGTCTGTGTACTTTAGATGTCAACTGTCTGATGTCTCTAGTTATAATTTTCTACTAATTATTTATATCCCCTTCACTACCCCTCCCCCCTCCAACCCCTTAGTTCGTATTGGACTGTATTGTTGGTTTTAAATTTGGTGTCCACAACTTTGGTCTCGTATATATGATTTCGGCATTTTATGCCTACTTTAACTTTGTTATCAGTTATTCATTCCTTTGAGCCTTATATTGCTCGTGAGATGCTGCCAATTTACTCTTTTGCCATGGTCTTTGCTCCACTTCCCCACTGTGCAGTGTTATTTTATTTGCTACTAAAAATATACTCTCTCATTTCCTGTTTTTTTCTTGTATGCGCTAATTTTGTTTTTAATTTCGCACCCCGCTCTATGGTGGCCCGAAAGGGATTCTTATTCTCCCTAGTCGGATTACTGACGCTCGGGCTGCCATCCCCTGGGTTTTTCCCGCGCTCGTCCCGTTCTTTTGCGACTAAGTTTATTATTTATTTACTTTTTATCCCAGGAGATGGCAGCCGCCTAACCCTTATTTTCTTTTTCCGTCGCGCTTCAATGTAGCTGCCTTTCATTCCTTATCGCCTTTTTTAAGTATGGGAGTTTTCTGTTTTAGTATTGGACTGGTGCGGTTTTAAGTATGGGTGCCTTTGGCGTTAGGATCCAGATCGTAGCTCACCTAGTCTGTTACGTTCGCTTTTCTCCCATTCTTATTTAGCGAGTGTGAAGGGGAATGCTGCAAATAGAATACTATTGGAGTGCCCAGTTATTTACACTGCAGCCCTACGGTTTGAACAAAAGGCAAGAATACAAATCAAAGAGCCGTATTCACTACGTTAAATAAACTACCTCCTAGTCTTAATAAATATAGCTTCTTCTCTAGGTTTCCCAAAGGACAATTACGTAACTTTTAACTTTAGCTTCCCTTTAACAAAATAGGTTAGCACGTTCATAGTTAAATACCTTGTACAGCATTTTTAGTAAGTGTACAATAGCATTGGGTTAATTATTTATACAGATCTTTTATCATTCGCTTGTACCACGCATTTTCCGTTTGTCTTTAGCTGAAGAAGGCTGAATGGCCGAAACGTTCTAAAAACATTTTTTTAACATTTATGAGTTAATCCATTAATCCATTTCTAATAATATATATATATATGTCACAGCGTTTTCACAAGTTGGGCTATTTTTAGATTATTTTCTTCGCCAATTGGTGGGTTGTACTAGTGAAACCCAAGAATAGCGTTAAACTGTTCTAAAAATAACCTAACTTGTGAAAACGCTGTGACATATAAAGGCCTATTATGCCGTAGCCTGCGAATACAGCCGTCTCACTGATCGGGTACCACATGGCCCCATGACTAGCTACTGCGTCTTGAGACGGAAAATTCCATACTGATGACGTTTCGCGTACATTATCTGGTGGCGTCATTTGATTGGCTAGTATGCCTAATTAGCATATATAATCAAATGACGCGATCAGATCCTGTCCACGAAACGTCATCAGTATGGGATTTTCCGTCTCAAGACGCAACGTCTCTCTCGGGATTGTGGTTCCCGATCAGTGAGACGGCTGTATTCAGGCTAATTATGCCGCGGTATTCAGTGACGTTCCTAGTTATGGGCTCCTTCGAACAAAGAATTGAACTTTCCTGCCATTTATAGTTCGTGGGTTAAAGTAATGATTCGTCGTTTAGAATTAAATTGTATTAAAGTATACTTTTATGTCTTCCCTCCTTTACCCACTATATAGCTACTTCATGTGCTGATTTGCCTGCGCTCGGTTTACTGGGCAATGGACATGTATTACACCATTGTTGGACTAATATGGCTTTAAGCACAGGATCATAGCCGATTTTATTAATCTGATAGATATTAGATTTCACTTAAGAATTATTGATTACAGTAAAGGTGATCAGGGCAATGTTAACGCCAAGAACATGATACAAGAAATATACGTGTGAACAGGACATGGGGAGGAGGAGGAAATAGCAAAAACACGTCGAGTCGAAGCTGAACTGAAACGAGTGGTACATGGTAAGCGTGGCTCAGTTGATCACGTGACAACCGAATGTGTGTGTGTGTGTGTGTGAGAGAGAGAGAGAGAGAGAGAGTGGGGGGGTGGGGGGAGGGGTGAGCAATTCGAATGGTTTCCCAAGATCCCATCCCCCTCATCAATAAATTATTATAAAAGCACTGACCGAAGGAAAGACATAAAAATCCTATTCGCAAACAAATATTTTATTTCTGTCTTCACTCCTTTACTCACTATATACACTGTAGCTACTCCAAGTGCTGAGTTGCCTGCCCTCGGTTTACTGGGCAATGAACATGTATTACACCATTGTTGGACTAATTGTGCTCATAGACTAATTGTGCTCATAGATATCAGATTTCACTTAAGAATTATTGATTACATAATGTGGCCCAGAAAAGGTGAGGGCATTAAATATACATAAAGGACAAAAGTAAAGGTTTACATGTGAACCGGTTCAGTCGTGTTTTCCCCCTGCCTGAACTTGTTCGGGGTTTCTGGGAAAAAGCTCTAAATATATATAAACACAAGCATCAGTTTAACGGCTGTCGTACAAAAGTATTATCTCGGCCTTTTCCCCAGGTCTTTTCCCTGTTCAGCCTTTCATTGTGTTGTTCCTGGATTCCCCGAAAAATGATCGTTTCGTAGCAGAGGTTTCTCTCGGGGGGGTCCACGAACAGCAGAACAAGAGCAGGACAGGAAAATTCGCGGAAAA
Organism: Actinernus sp. WN-2022; assembly: GCA_030867875.1. Taxonomy (NCBI): domain Eukaryota; kingdom Metazoa; phylum Cnidaria; class Anthozoa; order Actiniaria; family Actinernidae; genus Actinernus; species Actinernus sp. WN-2022. Next base: position 37,927,779 of record JAOWCC010001679.1, read on the forward strand.
ATACCAAGAAAAGATGCCAGAAACCCCTTCTATATAACAGAGTAAACTTGGATTTGCACCAATCTAAACTTGGATTTCATCCAATATTTTTGCAATGGATTTTGTAGTGTTATTCTTTTAATATATTAAACTTTGCACATTAATAACTTCATAAAGGAAATCTTTTAATTAGTGTGATTTTATCAAAATAGCAATTACTGCCTTTTAGGAATTGATCGCCTGATTTGACGATATTTGACCCAACCCATCAACACAATATTGCAGATACAGCTATTTTCATTAACGTTGTTTGGGAGAACGGGACTAAAAGGCCTAGAAAATCAGAGCCTACAACAGATATTTCCTACAACCATAAAAAGTAGAAACGGCATACATTCAATCAATAGCATGCATCAGTACGTCACATACCCATAACACATTTCAGTTTCGAAAGGTCCAATGTCTATGTTTTCTAATGTCTATGTTTTCCTTATTTGAAATAGCTGTATATGTTTTTCGAAAACCCAACTGAATTTGCTTACAAAGCAAATCGTATTCAGTGAAAACTTTCCCCGCCCACAGTCACGAGACTCAGTATCACAACGCCCAAATGTGAACTGTTAAATACGACTAACTGCTCTAAATTACCAGTCATTTGCGTTTGGAGTCGATACGAGCTCTCTTCAAAATCGTTACAGCGTTGAAAGGCAGGACAAGAACTTTCATTTTCGCTCATTTGCGGGAAATTAAAGGTAAAGACTGTTTATCTCTTTAGCAACTCAGATAGACTATTTCTACTATTGTGTGATATGCCTGCAGATTGTTTTCGGCTATTCAGCAACTGTGAACCGAAGATTTCTGATATTTTATGAAATCATTAATACGCAATGCCGGGTTGTTCTCGCCTATAGCGAAGTAACGGAAGGCCTTGGTCATTTTTGACGCATTGGTTGTCTTATTGAAATATAATAGAATAATCAGAGAAATTACACAATATTTTCAGGAGTAATGAAGGCAACTTATGTTCTCACACCACAACAAGAAGTAAACACATTCGCAAGCTACTTTGCGTTTATTTCGGTTTACACTAATATCCATACATGTTCTCACACCACAACAAGAAGTAAACACATTCGCAAGCTACTTTGCGTTTATTTCGGTTTACACTAATATCCATACATTTCGCTTTCGCAGCATCAACTATATATATTTGCTAAATTTATCGATTTAAAGATGAAATATCTAACCAATAGTTTGATTTGAGGCGATTCACTGTACAGCAAGTCACTTTCTTGGCTATAAATGTATAACTTGAGGCGGAAGCCAGCGCAATAGACTGCGGCAACTGATCGAATGCTTTTTTATTGAATTTATGAGTATCAACCAATGAAGTTGCCCTTCAACGGTTACAGTTCTTTATAGTCGGAACAGGGGCGGATCCAGGTTTTGAACTGAGTGGATTCCACTGACACGCGCATGCGAGGGGGGTTCGGGGGCATGGTCCCCCGAGAAAATTTGTTTTTTTGTTTCCCAGAGATGCTATTTCCTGCATTCTGGGAGCATCTGTAGCCCACCATATCAAACAATTGTTGTCGTTCAGAGTAATATTTGGGCCTGACTAGATGCTAGTGAGGCATACGCTCATCCTTTTCAAATTTCGCTATCGATTTTTTTAATCGCACTTCCTGTAGCCTACGTTGTATCCGCGTCTCTTCTGACAGCTCGCTACACATCCTGAACGTGTTCTAGTATTCGATGATCCGTCCTGCTTTCCAAATATGGAATATATTGACCATATATGGCATATCACAGGGAGCTCTCGGGAACGACACTTTTCTCAATAAATTGTTTGATATGCAACCACATTTAGAAAACATCACCAGAATGATCAAATTCCAAGAAAAAAATTTTTTTCTATGGTAAAATAATTCGAATAAAGTATGAGCTAAGTTGTTGTTCCACAGAAAATTATAACTTATTAGTTTTAAAAGGGATTTCAGAATCTCCAGATTTCTAGCAATTTGCTGCTGCAACAAGTTCAGGCACAGCTTTGACTCTCTTGTTATATACAGACCATTTAGGGGAGGAACTCAACAAACCTATTTGGAAAATATATTTGTTAATGATCAGTTAATATACTTTCAGTTAAATTAAAGCACAAAAATAATACTTTTAAAACTATTTCACTTACCAAGATATTGTAATTATCACAGGCCCAGCTTTTTCTTGTATTAATACAATGTCATTTATAGAGGAGGAAACTCAACAAACCTATTTGGAAAAATTCAAAATAATGAAATGTTGTTTAAAATATTTTAACTGGCTTAGTAAAAATAAAGCAATCACATATTGTATGTAATTTTGAAAATCATGCATTAAGTCAAACTCTGATGTCTGTCCAAGGGAGAGAACTCAAACAAACCTGTTGAAAATTGAACAATATAATATTAATCAGCCAAATTTCCAAAGACGACGTGATCGCTCGATTATTAGCAATAAATTGTTGTAGTACATTGTCAAGTTGCTCGTCAACTGGGACGGCCTGTCGTCTCATTACTTTCATGAAATTGTCCATAGCGATTACGGAGAAATTGTGCATCTCGCACTTACCGTTCGAGTGTCTTTGAAATCGATCCACCGCTGTTGTCCAGCACGTAAGCGGGGACTTCACTAGTTTGTCGAGTTTATTCGAGTTTCGACCACAATCCCTACCAAACATAATGCAAGGTAAACAAAATACCCCATCTAGATACTTGGAGTGTGCCAACCAGGGGAATTTCTGCGTCCATACGAACCTGAACTTGCGAGATTTGCCGCTTTGTATTGACTCTGGAAATTCATGCAGGGGATCTGGTTTCCACAGATTCTCAATTAGCTCGAGCTTTTGTGCATTGGAATAACGGCTCACGGGAAAGAGAACGCCAATGTCGAAGGGAGAGCAGTCTTGCTTTCTAAATATTGGTTGACCTCTCGGTACTTGAAACGGAATCGCTCACTTAATTAATTCATGAAATGACAACATAAACTAACTAAAATCCTACCCTGAACCATAAAAAAACCCTAACCGGTCAGTAAACAAGATCTTACCCACCTAGAGCTAGGGTTCTCAAGAAAAACTTCTCAAAAAAATGTTGAGGTAAAAAAAAAATTGAGAAATTTACTGGAACTCGAACCCCGCTCCTCCTACTCGTAAGGCAAACGTCGCAACCATTACACTAAATAACCATCGTCGCTCAATTGCTGTTAAATTTGCACATTTTAAAACCACTGCTAATTTGAGTTAGTTTATATGGTCATTCCATGAATTAATTAAGTGAGCGATTCCTGTATTTAGCCGCTTTTGTACTTGAACGTCCATGATGAAGTTTTAATTATACAGCAACTTCATTGAGCGAACACAGCCGGAGAGGGGTAGGGTAAGGCGTAGCGCCTTTTATACCATGTCAAGTGGATAACGAGTGGAGAATGGGTGGGATTGGCCAATCAGATGCGAGTTTGAGTGGATACTAAAACAATGTCTTTTTCTCAGCCAATAAAAAATAGTTTTGAGTAGATCACAGAAAAATTGGCGGGAATTCGCAAAATTCAGTGGATAATACAGGAGCAATCCCTAGGGTCCCTACCCTGAGATAAATAATTTAGTCCTCCATTCGCACACCGCACGCAGCGCGCAAAAACAATTGTAATCTGTCTCAATACGATATAAAATGACAAGATTATTTGACTCGGTTCATTTATTTGTTTACTTTTATTCTTGAAAATAAATTTACACCAAGCTTGTTGAATTTTGAGTGGATTCCGGAATCGACTTGATCTAGTCTGGATCCGACCCTGAGGAACATTACTTAATTCTCTTTCGGTTCCGAAATTCATTCTTTTCGGTAAACTTGTTTTTCACACAATCATTATCATGATTTTAATCAGTATAAAAGTTATGTGTTGGAATGACTATAATCATACGACACTGGCATTCTAGTGAAACAAGAAGTGCGGAAATATTAAGCTTTTATGTCATGTCATTTTTTTAGTTTCCGATTATTTTCCTAGTGCATTAGCAGTGTGAAATTTTTTTATGTATATTACCTTTCATTTGTGCTGCACCCATGGGCTGTGCTATGTCATTCTGCTGAGAGGAGTTTATTAACAACTCTAGCTCTGCATGTGTAAAGCTGTGTGTTTCCATAAGGCCCACCAATCCCCGCATTGGCCTGGCTGGGAAGTATAAAAGGGAAATATATGCATGTTATTAGCAAGAAACTTACAAGTGAGAGTTCGTGGCACCCCACCTTCTTCAAGCCGGGGTTCATGTTTTACCTGTATGGGAAGTGGTTCCGCGAGGTCAGTTTAGTTACATATATTGATGCTCATATCGAATTAAGGACACTTTGAATGGAAGTTTCTATGATAGAATATTTCAATTGATGTACTGGAGAGTTTATTCGCTTCCAAGAAATATAATTGAAAGGAAATGAATGTCCAATAGCCTTCGCGGGCCGAAGGTGCACTAAAGTAGAGCTCTCCATACAAAGAAAATCAATAAAGGGAAAAGGGGGGAAAAGAAAAACAACGGAAAAAAGTAAAATAGATAACCTGGCCCACATGCAAGTCATCTAGTTTTCGTTGTTTTTTGTTTATTTCCTTTCAATTATATTTGTTGCAGGCGAATTTAAAACTCTCCTGTACATCAAATGAAATATTACATCATAGAAACTTCCATTCAAAGTGTCCTTAATTACAACGGCTGTACTTTCCCTTGTAAAATCAACATTTTAACTCCGACCTGAGATAAATGACTTACTTTCGCCTTTGTTCGTAAAATACATACGATATCGTGTCGGATAATTTTTTTAACTGATCGGATTACTAGCCTACTTTATTTCTTTATTTCTTTGTTTTTATTAGTTTACATAAGTCTCGGTCAAAAGGTTTTAACATCTCTTGGACATCGGTTCTAACAACATATGTTGAAAGATGTTGAAAGCCTGCGAATCAAACGGTTTCAACATCGATTCAACATTCTATAAACAAAAGGTTTCAAGTAATAGATCAAAAACGAGAGCAGCGTTTTACCAGGGGATCCAAACACCGAGAACAGATGAAAGCACGAGGCTTTGGTCGCTGGTGACCGAACACGAAACTAACTTCTCACACGAAAACAATTATTATACTTGTATTCATAAATCATTAGGAAGTATTGTTTGCCTGATATATTGTTGCATACAACAAAAAAATAATTGTATTTTCCATTGTATATTATATATTTAGACGCTAGTTATTGTATAGACCCTTTGCACGTGACGTCTTTAACAATAGATTCTTCGTTAGCTTCTTTTGTTAGGTACACCAACATGGCCGCCATGTCCTTTGTCATTTGAATCTCTGGGGATTGAGTGCAAACCCTCTATAGACCCTTTGCACGTGACGTCATAGCCGCCATGTTGGTGTACCTTTAACAATAGATTCTTCGTTACCTTCTTTTGTTAGGTACACCAACATGGCCGCCATGTCCTTTGTCATTTGAATCTCTGGGGATTGAGTGCAAACCCTCTATAGACCCTTTGCACGTGACGTCATAGCCGCCATGTTGGTGTACCTTTAACAATAGATTCTTCGTTACCTTCTTTTGTTAGGTACACCAACATGGCCGCCATGCCCTTTGTCATTTGAATCTCTGGGGATTGAGTGAAAAGCCTCTATAGACCCTTTGCACGTGACGTCATAGCCGCCATGTTGGCGTACCTTTAACAATAGATTCTTCGTTAGCTTCTTTTGTTAGGTACACCAACATGGCCGCCATGCCCTTTGTCATTTGAATCTCTGGGGATTGAGTGAAAAGCCTCTATAGACCCTTTGCACGTGACGTCATAGCCGCCATGTTGGCGTACCTTTAACAATAGATTCTTCGTTAGCTTCTTTTGTTAGGTACACCAACATGGCCGCCATGCCCTTTGTCATTTGAATCTCTGGGGTTGACTGAAAACCCTCTATATAGTTATCAGTAGGGATTACTTATTATCCATAAATTATAAGATTATATTTTTTAGGATAAGTTTTCCTTACTTATGTTCAAGTAATTAAAATAGTCGTTAATTAATTAGTCAATGCTATTTTAGCTTATTGATCTTGTATAAAAAGTTTGATTGGTTGATACAATTATAGACTAAGAAGGTTGTGATATGGATTGTTATTTGTTCACGGTTATTTCAACAAACGGCATGATAGTGTAATGAACAAAACAGAGGACTAGCCGTCGGCAGCAACAAACCACACTCCTGACGCCATTCATTCAGTTCTAGATCATGCTTATTGGTTATGCTTATTGGTGCATGCAATCAGAAAGTTAATGACTTTAACAATTGTCCATCAACGTTGTTGTAAATAAGAAGAAATAATGCACCGCCAATATTGCTCATTAAAATGCATGTCTTTGATCTGAGATCAAAACCTTAAACATGAAGTTACGGTACAAAGGGCCATGGCCAGGCCACTCACACCTTCAGTTGTCACTCAGCCTTTGTCGGGTGAACATCTCTGTTATGCTTATCTCGCGAAATTCAAATCAAATACATAAATGTTAAAGTTCATAGTAAGGGCTATAGAGTTCGTAAACAATCCTTATCACACTCATTACTAATTCATGAAGCAAAACAAAGGAGTAGAGATTTCGTCCTGATTTACATAAACTTTGGCTTCGATCAGTTTCTCGGCCAAAATAAGTCGTTTCGCCAAAATACCTGAAAACATCACTCTACGTAGGTCTAGACGTTTGATAAGTGCGATAAAGAATTCGCGTTCGATATTTATGGGATTTACAAACTCTCGCTTTCAGACTCATAAAGATCGTCCGCTCATTCACAGTTTATCTAGTACATAAAATACTGCCTAAAGTCTTTAATAAACAACTATTTTCCCGCGGTTCACCTTTTGATGGCTTGTTTGATTTTAAACACTCAAAATTTCTCATTTAATAGCAGAGGCTGATTCACTCGCCTGTGTTCTTCACTGCTCTGTAATTTGAATTTCAAATTTCGTGAAAAGAGACGGGGCTTACCTTTTATAGACCCTTTGCACGTGACGTCATAGCCGCCATGTTGGTGTACAGTTAACAATTCTTCGTTAGCTTCTTTTGTTCTGTACACCAACATGGCCGCCATGCCCTTTGTCATTTGAATCTCTGGGGATTGAGTGCAAACCATCTATAGATAGACCTATCCCACGCGGCGGCCATCTTGGAATTTACGGGAAGCCGGATTTATCACGAAGCCAAAGTAACTTACCGGACGATAGACTGCGAATTTTCTTGCTTCGAGTGGCGGACGCGTCTGCAGTCTAATTATATATTCAAAATCTTGAATTCTTATTGGCTGATAAAGATTTCGTGCATTTTGATTGGCCTGATCTAGCCATAGAAAAACCATGAAATACCGCCCTGTATTGCATAGTAAAGCTGAGCTCTGATTGGCTGAAATATAATATTTACAGGATAACAAGATTTATGCCAGATTTATGGCCAAATGCAGTCCTCTGATTCACTACAAATCTCATGAATGATTCATGAGTTTGAGAACATCTGGTCAACATTAATTCTAATGACTTCTATTGTTCTCGAAAATGTTTTTTCTGGCCATGTCAAACGGTTTCAACATGTGTTTCAACAAATGTTGTACCGATGTTGCTTTACAACACTAGCCTAGTCACTATAGATAGTGGGAACGGGTCGAAAAAATTGGAAGACAAAAAGAAACTGGGAGCATCCAGAGGAAGGAGGCTCAGGAAGGAAGGAAGAGGAAGGAAGTTACTCATTTCTGTCTTCCTCCATCTCCACCTCCTCTTTTTCTCTCCTGCCCGTTCAACACTAGGACAGGCTATGACGAAACAAGCCGTTTTAGTTTTAATAGGCAATTAATTCCTGTAAAAACTAGTGTTGGTCTGCGTCGGCGGGGAAGATAAACAGTGGTATGTAATCAACTAAAGTCGATTGAGGTATGCTAACCGCCGTGGAAAGCGAGTAGCAGCTGACGTTTCGAGCGTTAGCTCTTCGTCAGAGCAAAAGAGGAACTTAGTTTGAACATTTATTCATATACTAGTTTCAGTATTTAAAAAATAAAAAAATAAAAATTGAAATGTGTCCTAACAGCTCTATTAAACTATACATATATACAATTTCCAAACGCCTATATCCCAGTATCATTAGATCATCAGATCGCAATGTTGGAAACCTAAATCCAAGCTAACTCTTTTGTAGATTCCAAAGCCAGAATGGGAGACTCACAGCAAAGTCAATCTAGCGGTCCTTCTCAAGATTCACGAAAGCACCTGTATATTCTCTACAATGGAAAAGACAAAATCCAAAAGACCAACGCATCAGCATTTCGTGATGCACTGGGAGGTGGTGAGGGGGCAAGTCACATGAAAATCAAAACAATGGATGTCTCTGAGAAGGAATTCGATGCTCTCGATTGGTTGCGACATATCAACCATTTAATTGTCCTGAGTGTTGCAGCAAACGGTATAGAATACCTAAAGAAGGTAGTCAACAAACCAGGAATCAGATATGCAGGACCAGATTGTACCATGGACATAAAGGTGCTAACCGTGGCATTTGGAAAAACTCCCCCCAAAGACCTGATGGGTAATATATTGAAAAGGCTTCCGTCCGGACAAGACATGCAGAGAGATTTCTGCTTTGACTTTGACGATCAATCACCTATCAAGCCAAATCAATTTGACAGATCGCCTGTGATGCGCGCACTGCGTACCACAATCCAATCCACAGAGAACTGAACGTGATGCGTGACTGATGTAGCGATCATTTGAACAAATTTCATGATCAGGACACCAGACACATCGAGGCACAGCAAAATCAAAATTAATGTAAAAGGGAATATGTTCAATAGAATTTAACCTTCTCTGAAGTTTTTGTTTAAGAGGGGAATTTTCTAATTATCGCGTAACATTAAAAAAAAAGCGCCAAAAACTAGCCCTGCAGACTAATTTGAATTCCAATTCTCGCTTTGAATCACCACTCTAATTGGCTAGTCACAAACAAACACAAATAACATAGGCTCTTGACTAAGAACTGTTTTAGCATGGCACAAAGTTAGTTTCTTGCTTTTCTTTGTAATTTATATAAAATTTAACGCCTTATTAAGTTTGGTGTTACGTATTTCAGGTCTAGCCCTGACCTCCGAGATTTTTGTTTTAAATTTTCGTTCCGGCTTTGGATTAACATGTAACGTACTGGATGCAAGGACCAATTCCGACGAAGTGCAGGAACCGGATCACCTTGGATGGGATCTAATCAGCAAATACTATATATACGAATATCAAGGCAAGATGAAAGGTTGATTGTACGGTTACTGGGAAATATATATAATTACTACCGATATTTCGGTTGGCACGGCCAACCTTCTTCAGGGTACACAAGTATATGGCAAGAAACCGTTAGTTACAAATTTTAAATTTTGAAAACATGAATGTGAGACTAGGAGATAAAATTACAAGTGATGAGTGGGCTAATTAGTGCCCTAATGACATGCAATTAATTCCCTTAGAACTCATCCACTCTAATAGAGATGGCGTACGCAAGGCTCGCGAGGCATTTCTTATTGATAAAGGACAAACATTAGAACCTAAAAGCATGAATAGAAAGGAAGAAATGTAATTTTATACTACTCAGTCTCTACTATGGAATTGTATTTATCTTAGTTTTCTATCACGCCCACTCATCACTTGTAATTTTATCTCCTAGTCTCACATTCATGTTTTCAAAATTTAAAATTTGTAAATAACGGTTTCTTGCCATATACTTGTGTACCCTGAAGAACGTTAGCCCTGCCAACCGAAATATCGGTAGTAATTATATATATTTCACAGTAAAAGTACAATTAGCCTTTCATCTTGCCTTGATATTTGGATTAACATCCCAATTTATTTTTTCCATTCACAAATTAACACAAATACCGTGAAATCTTTGCTAAAATCCGTTTTAGCTCTGCACACAACTCAGTCTTTATCCTGTTAGTTTTTGGCGCCCAGTACGCGGTTGTGTGGAATATCTCCTTATATCTCCTCTTAAAAAGTGCAAACCAAAGCTTAGAATCTTGATTTCGGTTATAATTTTACAGTGAACCGATTTCAAGTTGCTCTAAATTTATCTTAAAAGCTGTATGTTTCATCCACTAGAATCTTTGCCATCCTTCATCAAAATTGTCTCAAATGTTCTCCAGTATACCTGGAAAGAATACTCTGGTAATCTAAGTAGTTAATTTTGTCTTTCGTCATGAGAACGTTACGTTTACCATTTTGGGGTAATGACTTAGCCCCTTTAACTCAGTACCACCAGTTTCAGACTCAGCTAGCTTTTTAAATCAAATCAGAGGAGACAACCAGATAAGTCACTAGAGGGACCAGACGTAGTTATTTTCACGATTTTCATATGGACTGACGAACATCGCGCACAAAATTGCATGGTTAAAATCAAAGCAAATATTCAAAAATGACTATCAGCAGTATATTTTCAGAATAAAAAGTTAGTGTTGGTGTTATTGTTGTTGTTGTTATATATGTCTCGGTCTTGAAAATTCTCAAGCATGTTAAGAGGGGCTGAATGGGGTTAACTGATAACTGAGAAATGGCCAAAAATATTACTGTTCACTGAGAATTTTACCTTTTTTTAGCTGTTAGCTGATATTTGTGAGATAGCTGTTACCTGATATTTCATTATTTTTTATTAAAATGACGTAACGTCACATGCTATTATTGGCTTTTCGGATGGTTTTCGACAGATTTGATCCAGTTGATAATAGTCAAATATTAAACATGACACATCAGAGTTATCTGATACTAGAACAATCTATTGAATAGACAAAATGTAGTGTTTGATGTTGAATTAGCGGTTATTATTCATTTCATACCAGCAAATATGTATTCAAATCAGGTTAGGGTAGTCTTTTTATATAACTTAACTGATAACAGCAAAATTTAACTGATAACTGATAAATAGCTAAAAATTTAGCTGTTAACTGATATTGGTAACCCCCCATTCAGCCCCTCTGTTAAGGCCTGGTTCATTTAATGGAAAATAGATGTACGTTAAAAAATGTTTTCTGACAGAAATAACAGTTTAAACGAAATCTTATTACACTATAATACTAATATCAACTTCCTTAAATTTGTTAAGTGGATGGTTGTCGTATCACGTGATCGATTACGTCATAATTATATAAAATCGTTTAAGCGAAATGCGGCTGCAACGATAACACATGAATATAAAGTAACCACGCTAAAACATTACTCCTCCCGCCGTGTTTCAGATCACGCTTAGAAAACATGACTATCATGTAAAAATAAGGAGATATTAAGGGTACAAAAAGTCACGTGACCTATTTTGCATATTTTCTCCTTAATTACTCATTAACGAAACATTGTATTCATCTTTTCTAAGCTGATTTAGGTAAAAGGCTTCAACATTAACTAAACATATCCACTCATCATCCTAGCTGTTTTAAACTCGGAGCCGCGTTTTTGTTTTACTGATTTCGTGTTCTAAGTCACGTGACAGACCACGTAACACGGTTTACTACACAAAAACCACTTAAGGTAGTCAAGAATGGCGATACCTATTATCGTGAGAAACTTGGTGTACTTACCATACTTGGCTGTGCTGAAATAAGGAAAACAGTTTTTACCCGAAATTTGACCCATGAACCAGTCCTTAAAGTGCCTATCATCCGTTTGCAATTTTGATAGCTTATGAACCTCCGAAACGTTTCGAGTACTTTTGTGAAGAAAGTTTTGGTTTAAAGTGAATACTTTATGTTCTACGCTTGTTTGAAATCGTGTAAATCGTGTAAAAGTAAAAGCCTGGGTCGAAACCTGGGTAGACGTCATCTTGACGTCATATAATTAATTCGGCTTTGCAATCATGTGAAGAAATACTCAACGTGTTGACTAAAATGACTTTTTTCTTTACTAACAACTCAAAAACTGTGTATATTTTCTATGCATCGATGTTGTTGTGATAAAAAGGCGCCATGGAGAATAATGCATTAATGAGATGACGTCTACCCAGGTTTCGACCCAGGCTTTTACTTACGCGGTCATGGGTCAGGAAAGGTCACATTTACACGATTTCAAACAAGCGTAGAACATAAAGTATTCACTTTAAACCAAAATTTTCTTCACAGAATTACTAAAAACGTTTCGGAGGTTCATAGGCTATCAAAATTGCAAAAGGGTGATAGGCACTTTAACATGCTTGAGAACGGTTCAGTCTACAGCATTTGTTGAAACCGATGTTCATGAAACCGTTTGACATGGCCAGGAAAGTCAACAGAAGTTAATTAGAATGTTGAACAGATATCAAAACTGTATCTTCTCGGAATGTTGAATCGATATTGAAACCGTTTGACACGCATGCTTTAATTCAACATCCTTCAACAAATATTAATTGAACCGATGTTGAAACCGTATGAGCGAGGCTGAAGAAGGCTGATATCTCAATATATTGTGTTCAGTTTATTGGGGCTGATATCTTGGCATTACTTTACAGCACAAAATCAATAGTCAATTGTTGGTGGCTCAGCAGGTCTTCTACGACTGTATTTTGGCGACCTTATCAGCATAAAACAATAAAAACAAACTGTAAGGATTTTTCTAGAACAGTATTCAGTAAATCGTGGCGTTTCTAAGTTTCGAAATGATCCCATATCACAGCGATCAAATGAAACCATAATTACATGATCATACGCTAAAAATGTTAGATTCGTTGTAATGAATGATTTTTTTAGGAATTATAATTCCAAAATAGTTATCACAAATCTACACAAACATTTTCTCATTGTTCCTAAATTTCCAAGAAAGTCTGACAAAAGCGCCGCGACGAACTTGAATTGCATCAGTGGATATATTTTCAGAAAAAAAGTTCACCGGAAACATTATATACTCAAGTATTATATGCTTATAAATGCTTCTTGAACATTGAACAATTGAGGCTGTTTATTAGTATAATTTACGTCAAATAAATGACAATTATAATTTTACAACTTCTGAGGATATAAGCCTAGATATAAAATGATAACTCAGTCAAGTTGTGTTTACATGTGAGACTATATAGGCCAAGTCCTAAAATCTTTGTCTTGCTATTGTTTATATATATAAACGGGAAAGCCCCGTTACATCCGTCAGGGGTAAAGAAACAAAAATCCTGATTATGATGAGTCAACACTTACTAAATATTTACAGAAACTCGAAGCGATCATCAGTATATATATATACCTTTTTGTAAAGGAATATACATAAAAGCCAGAAAAAATGGGTTTACATGTGAAAGTTCAATCCAATTTTTTAACCTGCCTGGACCTGTTCGGGGTTTCTGGGAAAAAACAGATGATGAGTCAACACTTTCCCGAGAGAACAACACAACTTGCAAAGTGCAAGTCGTATTAAGTTTTAAGTACAAATGTATATGGTCACATTTATTTTGGTATCGTTTGCCATTTGATTTTCTTACGGTTTCGGATGTTAACATATTTTTTTTCGAAGACAATGGTGGAGCACCCTTCCACATTCAATAATTAATTCGACTCTAGGCTTGTCCGAATTCGATCACCATTCACATTGCGGGCACCCTTACGGTCTTACAATCGTTCTGTGAAGTACTCGTATTTCTTCCCTCACTGATCGAGATGCTATTTTAAAATAAAATTCGGATGAAAGGACTTATCTGTGTTTTCCTACTTGCAGAGGCTTGTCTTTTTCAGTGTTTACAAAGAATAACCCAAGCATGAGGCATTTTAAGAATTTTAGCACAAATTCATATCAGCACTTTCTTATCCTTTATAGTTTTCGAGGCTAATTTAAAAACTGTTTCCTTAAAATGTTATTGTTTGAGACTTGAGTAAGAAAGAAGATACATACATATGTATATATATATATCTTTTTGTAGAGGAATACTGACATAAAAGCGAGAAAAAGATAGGTTTATATGTGAAAGTTCAGTCCAATTTTTTAACCTGCCTGGACCTGTTCGAGGTTTCTGGGAAAAAGTCCTAAATATAAACCGTGACAAGCTAGTAATTAAGGCTGTCGTACGATTCATACAATTAGTTTTGGATTATATTTGTGTCATTCAGTACCTTCATAACGGATATTTTTAGGTTGATTGTTGTAATGATCAAAACGGTAATTACTGCCTTCAAATCATTGAACACAAAGGAATATTCCCCTGATTTGACCCGTCCAATCACAATATAGAAGATGACGTTGTCTGTGAAAAACACAACACGGTATAGAAAATCATATCGTATATTTTTTACTATTAAGCGTGATAACATAGATTTCATAACAGCATGATAAAGGGTAAAACACACAGACTTAAATCAGCATCAGGCTTTTTGTGTCAGATCATGTGCCCATAATCCATTTAGGTCTAAAATGCCCTAATATATTACATCCCTTTTCCCAATTCTCAAACTGTATGCATGATGACGTCACGCGTTTGTGATCACCACCAAGCCTCGCTTTGGCACAACAATTCCTCTCAACACAAAAGTGATGACAAAAATACCTGAATTATTCAGTGGCAAAAGTCCCAAGTTGAATAGTGCCAACCAAGCATTTTCAAAATCGTATTCAGTTAACAATTTTCCCCGCCCACAGTCACAGCGACAAATTTGAACTGATAAATACGACTTAATGCTCTAAATTACTAGTCATTTGCGTCTGGAGTCGGTTAGAGGTCTCGTCAAATCTTTGGAAGCAGGAGAAGAAAATTCATTTGCAATTTATTTAAGGTAAACCTGTCATCTCTTTAATAGTTATAAGGATAAATTATTTCGACTATCAAGGTTGCAAATATATTGTTTTATTTCTAATTGTCAGCAATATCTCTAGTTTCTTTTTATTATATCAGTGTTTGTCAGTATATTTGTTGGCCTAATGTTACATACATAACGAGGAAAGACGTCTCAACTGAATCATTACAAATGTTAACTGAATCACAAAGGGCATTTATTTAACGTCCATAGCAAGAAGTATAAATCATATTTCGCTGTCTCAGCACTGAAAATTAGTCCCCCCCCTTCTCAAGTGAAAATTAAGTCACTCATAGCACATTCCTGAAGCTCATATTTGCTGAGACAAATTTCTATCGATTTCAAGACAACATGTTTCCTTTTTTGTTATTAATTTTAGTAACCTTCTCCCAGATTTGTATAAAAAACAATTTGGGACGAGAGTTTTGTATATACGTATAGAAAATCATTTAGAATTACGACCTGAGGCGGTGGACACTCTATTCGTGGATTCTATTGGGGTTCCCTGAAACTCGATGATTGATATTCGATGAAAGTTTTTCAACCCTTTTCTTTCAGTATGTTTATGGTCTAGAGTTGATTTAGTAACTGTTGATCTGAGCGACTGAGCCTTAAAACTGAGAAGTTATTTTAAAATTATACCGACTAAAATTGTGCTTATTAAGCATTTGTTCAGATCAGGAGGGGAAATAAATATATTTTGGAACGACGTCCATCTCTATATGAACCAGCTAGTAAATAAAAGCATTATGATGACTTTATTCAAGGAGTTATATGTAATATAACTATAAAGGGATTACAGTTTGATCGATCAATATGCCTGTTATAATTCACTCTTTTCACCTGGTGGCCATCTTGGATTCAAAGCGAGGCAATCCTTTGTGTTTGCCAGGTGAGCCTTATTTTGACTATCCCTCACTACGAGGCTGACCTAGCAAAAACAAAGGATTGCCTCGCTTTGAATCCAAGATGGCCACCAGGTGAAAAGAGTGAATTGGGGATTTTTTTAATATTTCATTTAAAAGATATTTTTTTTTGGGGGGGGGGGAATTCTATTTTTTATATTCTATTCAAGGAGAAACATCCCGAGGGTCCAGTCATTAAGTCATGTGTTATTATATAACATAAGAACAAGCTCTTGATAAGAATTAAAACGCACGACATCACGCCACCTTCCGTCACGCTCTGATCACGTGCGCTAGCGGGCAACAATACTACGAGGTCATCTGCTCACTTCATAGACTTTCATGTTAATGACGTCATCAACCTTTGTTTTTGCAATAAGCCAACACGAACACTCGTAAGAATTGAAGCGTGAAGGCTTTACTTGTCGAATCTATCAGTTTCATGCACTGGAAAAATTACATTCTAAAGCTTCAAACTTCTGACGATTTCTCAGAATGGTATCCTATTTGAGCTGCTGTGGAACTTTGTAGAGCAAGATTTTTTTAAACGGAAGTTTTCGTGCAGTATTTGCAGAACAGTATATGAGAATGCATACAAGAAACATCAGCCTCGATTCCATGCCGTAAATTTTATATAACAACAATATACTTTATTCAAGCACAGGATACATTCGTTTCAATTTTGCACGAGCATTAAAAGTTACAGACAGGTGCTTATGTCATTTGAAATAGCTAAAAAGCTAATCTAGTAAGATGACAGTTACAGTAGAAAAATTGACAATAATCACTAATATCGACTGTGATCTTAGAACTTTTTCACTTTTAATTTTAAAACGTTTTGAAGCTTGATATTTATGCCGATTAGTCACACAAGACCCTTCAGTTGTCCTAGTGTATTCTTTTTGGTATATATCAGAGATTGTTTTAACTGGAGTTTTTGTGCAAAGTTTAGATGCCATTGCCGTACATGAACTTACAGAAAACCAAATTGCCAAAATCAAGTGTGTTCATAATTCTGAAAATATTTACCCGAATACCATGAAACGTTTTGCATAACATACCCAGTATGTGTGTTCACTCCTGGATAAAATTCATAATATTCCGAGAACGACTTCTAAAAGCCAATGTTTGATCTAATCCATGAGATTTATAAGCGGAGGAAGATTAGTGATTTACGAAAGCCCGAAAGATTCACAAACATATCGTTTCGATGAATGAAAGATTCCAATGCTTTCTTCTGCTCTGGATATAGCTTCGAAATCCTAAAAACTTTACCTGACTTCGGTCGACACACTGCTTCCTCTCCAACACCATTTAGAAACATATGCGAGCACATTCCCTAAATCCCAGACTTTGTGAAAAGTGTAAAGTTCGCTCTGATTGGTTAAAATGTCGACAATGGGGAACATGAAAGTTTACGAAGTCCGTCAGATGGGGATATTTTAGCTTATTGATCTTGTATTTTAATCGTATTTTCTCTATTCAGATATGTTGAGGGCCACAAGTTTATTAGTACTATGTACTATTTAGTGTCACCCTCCGCTTTAAATAAAGTTTGATTGGTTGATACACTTATAGACTACGAAGGTTGTGGTTGTTATTTGTTCACGGTTGTTTCAACAAACGGCATGTTAGTGTAATGAACAAAACAGAGGACTAGCAGTCGGTAGCAACGACGAGGAGGATGGTTCGGCACACTCCTGACGACGATTTTCATTTCCATCTTTTCCTTCTGTTCTAGATCTCTTCGTGTAAATTGAAAAGCAATCAGAAAGTTAATGACTTTAACAATTGTTCTTTCAACATTGTTGTAAATAAGAAATAATGCACAATATTGCTCATTAAAATGCATGTTTTGATCTGAGATCAAAACCCTTAAACATGAAGTTACGGTACAAACGAGCCATGGTCAGGCCACTCACACCGTCAGTTGTCACTCAGCCTTTGTCAGGTGAACATCTCTGTTATGATTATGATTGCTTATCGCGCGAAATTCAAATGAAACACATGTTAAAGTTCATAGTAAGGGCTATAGAGTTCGTAAACAGTCCTTCTCATACTACATTAGATATTCATGGCATATCGGCCAATGGGGATGCTTGCTCGAGGTCACGTGGAGATACTTTGAAACCCAGGATAGAACGACAAACTAAATTATGCAATTCAAGTGGGCGGGCTTTGAAGCTGAGGGAAATTTAGGGGGTAAAACAATGACTCATTTCCATATTGACCGTATCTAGAAATCATTTCTCAATACGAAAAATATGCAAATGCCCGCAACTGTATTGAGAAACGATTTCTAGATACGGTAAATATGGAAATGAGTCATTGCTTCACCCCTAAATTTTCCTCAGCTTCAAAACTAATTCAACGAAAAAATAAGCTCATTAATTCAGTTTGCTGTACTAACCTTTTTCATAGTATCGATCTCCACTGTGATAAGTAGATGCAGTAAATCAACGGAAAACTAAAAAGGGTTTCCCTCGAGGCCTGGGATTTTGTTATTTCGCTCATTTCGCCAGGCGTCAAAAACCTTAACTCCCCAGCTCGTTTTATATTCTGTAGTCCGGGGCACAGCTCTTCTTACATTCTCTAGTGTTTCCTCGACGTTTAAAGGTGACCGGAATCTTTTTGGTGGAGGTCCACCTTCAGGATGCCGATCCATGGTGCTCGGCGCCGCTGAAGAAATAGCGCCTAACATGTGTTTCTGCAAGGTTTTCAACTTGAAACCCCAGGACTGCAAAAAATCATGCATTCTCAACTTGTCATTGAATTGGCCTCTGTGCCATGAATATCTAAAGTACAATGAGAAGTAATAGTTCTAATCCTCGCCAGTGTGTTGGACACGGTTTCTAAATCCTCGTGGAAAGAAACAATGCCGAGGCGGAGCCGAGGCATTGTTTCTTGGCACGCGGATCTTTAAACCGTGTCCAACACACTGGCTTATCACACTCATTAATAATTCATGAAGCAAAACAAAGGAAATTAATAAAACATCAGTGTCTTTAATTCTATTAGAGATTTCGTCCTGATTTACATAAACTTTGGCTTCGATTTTCTCGGCCAAAATAAGTCGTTTCGCCAAAATACCTGAAAACATGACTCAACATCTAGACGTTTGATAAGTGCGATAATGAATTCGCGTTCGCTCCTTATGGGATTTACAAACTCTCGCTTTCAGCCCCATAAAGATCGTCCGCTCATTCAGTTTAACTAATACATAAAATACCGCCTAAAGTCTTTAATAAACAACTATTTTCCCGCGGTTCACCTTTTGATGGCTTGTTTGATTTTAAATCGTCACAATTTCACATTTTAACAGGAGAGGCTGATTCACTGGCCTGTGTTCTTCAGTACTCTGTAATTTGAATTTCAAATTTCGAGTTCGCCATGCGTGAAAAGAGGAAGGGCTTATCTTTTATAGACCTATCCCACGCGGCGGCCATCTTGGAATAAATAACAAATTTACGGGAAGATTTATCACGAAACCAAAGTAACTTACCGGACGATAGACTGCGAATTTTCCGGCTTGCTTCGAGTGGCGGATGCGTCTGGCAGTCTAATTATGTATTCGAAATCTTGAATTCTTATTGGCTGATAAAGAAAGGGCGCGAAATTTCGTGCATTTTGATTGGCATGGCCTGATCTAGCCATAGGAAAACCATGAAATACCGCCCTGTATTGCATAGTAAAGCTGAGCTCTTATTGGCTGAAATATAATATTTATAGGATAACAAGATTTGTGCCAGATTTATGGCCAAATGCAGTCCTCTGATTCACTACAAATCTCATGAATGAGTCATGAGTTTGAGAACATTAGCCTGAATTTCAGCCGTCTCCTCTGGTTCGTTCCTCCCGAGAGAGATGTCTGAATCCAATAGCCGATAAAGCCGTCCAGTGACGTCACTACCAGTGAACCTGGTAGTGATCTTTGATTGGTTCTGCATAATTATCATAAGTAACTCATCAGAGAAGACGGCAGGATTTTTTGTTTCTGTTTTGGACTCGCGATGGTTGATCGTTGATGAGTTTCAATGGAGTGCTTGTCTTTGGCAAAGACCTTAAATTCGTAAGGAAAAATGACAACTGGAAATGGATTGAAAGTGTCCTGCAAAATAACCGGCCAGCTGTCCTGTATATATGTATGTCTTTTCACGTCGCCAGTCGCGTTCGCGAATCGATTATTCGTTCACACTCAGTGGTACTGAACTGTCGCTACTCTCTTCAAGGAACTGTTCTTTCCCGTGAAAGTGTCTTCGAACTTCTTTGTAAATTCTCCAAATATCCTTCGATGCTTTTCTACTTTTCTGCTGCATTATTTACAAATTTACAAAGGTAATCTCTCCTTGTCTCGAACCGAACGGCAGATCGATAGACTTTACTAGTAAACAGAAGACGAAGGCCTCAAATGTTACTGAACTATTTGTTGCTTCAAAAAGGTTTTCACAGCATACATATAAGAGGCACTTGAGAAGCAAATGGGATGTAGATAGGTAGGGTCTTAATCTCGACATACATCAGTGTAATCTCAAATAATTTCTCAAGGCGACAGCTTTGTTTTTGTGACCCAACGAACTCTTTACAGGGTTCCGCCGTGGCAGTTTTATTTGCATAAATTAAAATTTTAATCCGCTTTGACGTCACTGGACGACATTATCGGCTATTGGATTCAGACGTCTCTCTCGGGAGGAACGAACCAGAGGAGACGGCTGAAATTCAGGCTATGAGAACATCTGTTCAACATCAATTCTAATGACTTCTATTGTTCTCGGAAATGTTTTCTGGCCATGTCAAACGGTTTCAACATGTGTTTCAACAAATTTTGTACCGATGTTGCTTTACAACACTAGCCTAGGCACTATAGATAGTGGAAACGGGTCGAAAAAAATGGAAGACAAAAAAGAAATTGGGAGCATCCAGAGGAAGGAGGCTCAGGAAGTAACTGAAGAGGAAGGAAGATTACTCATTTCCGTCTTCCTCCATCTCCACCTCCTGTTTATCTCTCCTGCCCGTTCACCACTAGGACAGGCTATGACGAAACAAGCCGTTTTAGTTTTGCTTAGTTTGAACATTTATTCTAGTTTTAGTATTTAAAAAATAAATAAATAAAATTGAAACTGAAATGTGTCCTAACAGCTCTATTAAACTATACATATATACAATTTCCAAACGCCTATATCCCAGAATCATTAGATCATCAGAGCGCAATGTTGGAAACCTAAATCCAAGCTCTTTTGTAGATTCCAAAGAATGGGAAACTGTCAGCAAAGTCAATCTAGCGGTCCTTCTCAAGATTCACGAAAGCACCTGTATATTCTCTACAATGGAGAAGACAAAATCCAAAAGACCAACGCATCAGCATTTCGTGATGCACTGGGAGGTGGTGAGGGGGCAAGTCACATGAAAATCAAAACAATGGATGTCTCTGAGACGGAGTTCGATGCTCTCGATTGGTTGCGAGATATCAACCATTTAATTGTCCTGAGTGTTGCAGCAAACGGTATAGAATACCTAAAGAAGGTAGTCAACAAACCAGGAATCAGATATGCAGGACCAGATGGTACCATGGACATAAAGGTGCTAACCGTGTCATTTGGAAAAACTCCCCCCAAAGACGTGATGGGTGATATATTGAAAAGGCTTCCGGTAGGACAAGACATGCAGAGGGATTTCTGCTTTGACTTTGACGATCGATCACAGATCAAGCCAAATCAGTTTGACAGATCGCCTGTGATGCGCGCACTGCGTACCACAATCCAATCCACAGAGAACTGAACGTGATGCGTGACTGATGTAGCGGATTGACTTTCAATTTCCTGATCAGGACACCATTACCAGACACTGATCGGGGCAAAGCAAAATCAAAATTAATGTTAAAGGGAATATGTTCAATAGAATTGAACCTTCTCAAGTTCTTGTTTGAGATGTGATTTTTCTAATTGTCGCGTAATATTTTTTTAAAGCGCCAAAAACTTGCCCTGCAGACTAATTTGAATTCCAATTCTCGCTTTGAATTAACACTCTAATTACTATTTTATTAGTCACAAACAAACACACATAACATGGGCTCTTGACTAAGAACTGTTTTAGCATGACACAAAGTTAGTTTCTTGCTTTTCTTTGTAATATTTAACCGCCTTAAGTTTGGTGTTCCGAGATAAGTTTTTGTTTTAAATTTTCGTTCCGGCTTTGGATTGACACCCAATTTAATTTTCCCATTCAAAAATTAACATAAATATCGTGAAATATTTGCTAAAATCCGTTTTAGCTCTACACAAAACTCAGTCTTTAGCCTGTTAAGTGCTAACCAATTGAAAAATGCTAAACCAGTTGAAAGCTTAGAATCTTGATTTCGGTTATAATTTTACAGTGAACCGATTTCAAGTTGCTCTAAATTTCTCTTAAAAGCAGTATGTTTCATCCACTCGAATCTTTGCCATCCTTCATCAAAATTGTCTCAAATGTTCTCCAGTATACCTTAATATAGGAAATTAACGAAGCATGTTATTAACGCGAATTTCAAAAATTCGCGTTAATTAAAATACCACTAATTTACAGCATCGTTATTTGAAGACACCTTTATTTCATGCCAAATCATATTACTCGGCTTCACTTTCAGACTCACTTGACACCTCTTCAAGTAACAGGGACTTTAAAATGTCTTTTGATTCGTCGATGTAGTGATCGTCCTCTCCCAGAGGGTATAATATAACGTATAGATAATCCGCTGTATTTTACAGGCTTAAACCATGCTTACATGTACCTACTTGCTTAAGATACATATAATCAAATGTGATTGATATTAAACTTTGAGTTCTGTTGGAAGTTGTTGTTATGTCTTGTAAAATGCGCAGTTTGCTATAGCTTATTATACCTAAGACATCAAATTCGCGTTAATTAAATGCACGTAAAAATATTTCGGACGGAAAATCGCGTTAATTGACCTATATCATTATGACGTCAAATCAAAACAATCTATTGTTTAAACGCTAAGGATCACGGTCGTGGGAGGGGGACAAAACAGCAACAACACAAAGTAAATCGCTATCAAATGCATTTTGTAGAACGTAGAATAGCGGTAACAGCCACCAAATACGGTAAATATTGTGGGATAAACATTGATACAGCTGATATCTGGAAACCAGACAATTCGAAGTGAAATTTTCCTCAGCAGAGCAGATTTAGTTCAAAATTCATTTGCAATTTATTTAAGGTAAACCTGTCATCTCTTTAATAGTTATAAGGATAAATTATTTCGACTATCAAGGTTGCAAATATATTGTTTTATTTCTAATTGTCAGCAATATCTCTAGTTTCTTTTTATTATATCAGTGTTTGTCAGTATATTTGTTGGCCTAATGTTACTTACATAGCGAGGAAAGACATCTCAACTGGATCATTACAAATGTTAACTCAATCACAAAGGCCATTTATTTAACGTCCAAAGCAAGAAGTATAAATCATATTTCGCTGTCTCAGCACTGAAAATTAGCCCCCCCACCCCATTCTCAAGTGAAAATTAAGTCACTCATAGCTTAGCCTGATTATCAGACAGTCGAGGTCGTGGACTTTGACACAAACCGTGTTCTGGTCATTGTTTCATTTCGACCAATCAGAGCGAAGGTTTTATTTTTAGAGAACTGAGGTATGCATGGAATGTGTAGTGCAGCCTGCATGAAGGTGAAGCCAAATGGCGGACGATACAAACGGACTTGATATGGCTTTGGAGAAAGCGTGCGAAACTTTCGTCATTTCTGAACTATTAGCTGCATCTATAAGGCGACGACCAGGTCGAGAATCGAGAGAGGAGAAATTATGTAGTCTTTTACAACTTCTACAGATCGTCAGAATCACGGCTCTTTCATTCACTGCAGAATATGTTCTACAGCTTCAAACTTATAGAAACAGAACGTGGAGAAACATGTTGTCCTCAGACGTGTACCGGAAAAATTTGATAGGAAGCGCTATCGATATCGCGATGTTTATGAATCTACTAGCTAAGGGCTTTGGAAAATAATTATCTTCCTCGACCGCTTTGTATTAAAATGTGATGTCTCCTAGAATGTTGGCATTTAGAAGACCAAATAGTTCATGAAATGTAATGATTTTTTTACAGCAGTGAACACACATACTGAGTATGTCATGGTAATAGTTTCACGACATTTGGGCAGTTATTTATGTTTGCAAAATTTTTAACACACTTTATTTTGACAATTTTGCTGTCCTGAAAGCTGAAATATCTTAGCTTTTTCGCCTTAAGAAGACTAAATCTTTCATGGAATGGAATGAAATTTTTACAAGAGTGAACACATATAGTGAATATGTCATGGTAAAAGTTGGATTACATTTGCCTAAATATTTATGTTATCAGAATTTTGAACAGTCTTGATTTTGACAAGTACAACAAATCCGGTAGGTAGATCAGTGTTGTGACCATGCGCTTGAAATACTGTACGGTAAATCCTATTTAAAAAGTTCCTGCTGCCCAAAAATCCATAGCAGCTCAAACAGGATATGGTTAGGGTTAGTTCTGAGAAATCGACATAAGTTTGAAGCTGTAAAACATACGAATTCTGCAGTGCAGGAAAGTGCGTGATTCTGGCGAGCCGTACTAGAAGGCTACATATATAATTATTTCTCCTCTCTCGATTCTCTTCCTGGTCGTCGCCTATAGATGCAGCTGTGATGGCCAAGGTCCTTCCGGGAAACGAGGGGTAATATTGCCTTTCGCTGTTCGGGAAATAATTCAGAAATGCCGAAAGTTTCGCACGCTTTCTCCAAAGCCATATCAAGCCCGTTCGTATCGTCCGCCATTTGGCTTGTCCTTCATGCAGGCTCCACTTGACATTCCACACATACCTCAGTTCTCTAAAAATAAAACCTTCGCTTTGATTGGTCGAAATGAAATGACGTCAGGAACACGGTCTCTGCCAAAGTCCATCAGACTGGGAGGTGGGAGGAAGTGAGCGGACGACCTCGACAGTATGATAATCAGGCTACTCATAGCTAGGCATTTATAGATTGTGCTCGGCAACTTTTGGGCAACTTTTGGAGTCTCGAGCAACTTTTTGAAGTTTACGCAACTGTAAGCATTTTTTGGAGTTTTGAGCAACTTTTGAGCAATTTGTTCAAAAAATTGAGCCACAAATAAAATTTTAGAGTTTTAAAATACAAGATCTGTGTAAATACGGCAGAAAACGCCCTGAACAATCCTTACAAAAAGAAAGCAGTTTATTATGTGCCCTCGATTACCTCCATGTGGTCAGCGGCTGTTCAGAAACTGTACACGCTCTTTATGGTCAGCGGTTCGAAATTTTGAGGTACAATAATGCCAAAAGGCAGTAATAACTGAACAATACACAAGCATCTCGGTTAAATGTACTCATTGGCAAGTTAAACGTTGTACATAGTGTAAAAAAACTTTACAAAGTGTTGTTTAAAGCTTTTACTTCAATAAAGCGGTTTATATTGTAAAGCAACTTCTTGAATTATTGAAGCAACTTTTCTCCTTTTTGGGTAACTTTTTGAGCAACTTTTAACCATTTTTTGAGCAACTTTTTCGAAATTTTTGAGCACAATCTATAAATGCCTACTCATAGCACATCCTGAAGCTCATATTTGCTGAGACAAATTTCTATCGATTTCAAGACATTTTCCTTTTTTGCTATTAATTTTAGTAACCGTCTCCCAGATTTGTATAAAAAAACAATTGTGGACGAGAGTTTTGTATAGAAAATTATTTAGAATTACGACTTGAGGCGATGCATGGACACTCCATTTGTGCATTCTGTTGGGGTTCCCTGAAACTCGATGTTTGATATTCGATGAAAGTTTTTCAACCCTTTTCTTACAGTATGTTTATGGTCTAGAGTTAATTTAGCCGGTAACTGTTGATAGAGCGACTGAGCCTTAAAACTGAGAAGCCATATTAAAATTATACCGACTAAAATTGTGCTTATTAAGCATTTGTTCAGATCAGGAGGGGGAAAAGATATATTTTGAAACGACGTCCATCTCTATATGAACCAGCTAGTAAATAAAAGCATTATCATGACTTTATTCAAGAAGTTATATGTAATATACCTAGCAAGGAATTACAGTTTATAATTGGGGATTTTTTAAATATTTCATTTCGTGTATCTTTTTTTGGGGGGGGGGGGGGGGGGTGGGGGGAGTAACAGACAAGTCAGGCTTGTTTCCCGATATCTGCGATGTTTCGAGATTCGAGTGGAAACAAAATTCACTGGTTTCCCGAGGGTCCAGTCCCCCCCGGGGGAAGTCACTTTAGACGACTTCAAAGGTCAAAATTCTGCTTTTGTAAGCGACTGGCTTAAAACCAAAGGGACATGAATCTTCAATAATAAAAGATTGATACTTAATGAAGTTGTGTGAGTGGTTTTTTGGCGATTTGGGGCCTACTAAAGCAGTTTATAAGGATTCGAAATTTTGACCGTTGGCCGCGGCTCTAAAAAAAATAACAAGGTAGGCAACTCGACAAAGCACAGACGTACCTCAAAGATCACCCAAAAATCAGCACTTTTCTTCCTCGCTCGTTATTCAGCTTTCGGCAAAGGGGGGAATAGTTATCAACCAACATCTGCTCCGAGATTTAGGAAAATCCATCAAATTTATCACCGCCAAACGACCTCCTCTATACCCAAAAAGCGCGACCTTCCCATGATCTGTAAGAATCAGACTGACCAAAACGGGCGAAAAATTTTCCGCCCCTACCCAAAACATGCAAATCGCCTTTTTTAATTTCATGTGGGGACACCCAATCGTGAAATTATACTTACGCTCGAGAGAGATGCCAACTCTCCCGCTTTTGGCGGGAGACTTACGCGTTTTAGGCAAAATCTCCCGCTTTTTCGCAAATGAGACTTAACTGAATGAGACAGAAATTTTCATAAAACATTGTAAGCGTGGAATTTTGAGAAAAAAGGGTTACCCTCGGAAAAAAATCTCCCGCTTAATAGAACTCCAGGGATTGGCATCTCTGGCCATGGCTCGAGCCGACGGAACTAATATGTCGCCAATCGGAGGACCAAGATACTGGGCCGGGGTCTTGACCGAGTGTCATGACAGTTCTACGTGAGAAATTTTCGCGAGTTTCAAATTTAAAATTAGTCTGTAACCGCCAGTTTCGTTAATAGCCTAGTAATGGTCCTCTGCTTGGCGATATATTTGTTTCCGTTCTTCGAGCGGAAGTACAATTTCACGCTTGGGGGTTCCCCCATGAAAAAAGGGCGATTTGCACGTTTTGGGTACGGGCGGTGATAAATTTGATGGATTTTCCTAAATCTCGGGTCAGATGTTGGTTGATATCTATTCGCTCCTGTGTGCTATCGATCGCTTCGCTTCAACGCTAACGGAAAATGAATGGCTTTTTAGGATTCTCTTCTAGCTTAGATACATTCAGATAGCTTTGTGATACCTTTCCACTGTTTCTTTATGCAATTAAACTCCATTTCGAGCCATTTCACTGCATCGTTCGCCGCGTGGAAATACCGTTAATGGCTTCTCGCTCACTCTCCGGATTGGGATACCTATGGTTTGTACACGTCATGAAATATTCCCATATTTATCTTGGCCGCCATCTTAGATCGCCAAATCACGTGACAAAATACTCCCAAAATCTGGGAGTATTTGATCACGTGATCCAGCCTTTACCAGGGTTTTCTCTCGAGTAGCCGCCATCTTGGATCTGGCCGAGAAGACCCTGGGGACGAGGTTGGATTTCTCTCGCCTAGGGAATGCCGTGGGCTTCCTGTGTATGCTGAAACCGACATGATTAGGCCGCGGGCTCCTTCGTCGCCCGCAAAAATGTTGAAACAGGATCTACCGCCAATGAGCGCTTCGTTACGGCTGTCCAAGAACTGTGTGTAGGACCTGAATGCACACCACCGACACTGAGTGCATACTTAAAATCCCTAGACAGACCAATACCCAGTCTAAACGTTCACATATACTTCAAAAACGTGCAGTTGAACTCCACAACTTAGAATCCTTTCAGAAATGGCTGGTGAAAGTCTCCAGTACCAGTATTTGTCAGACCATATTCAGCCGCTACACGGACGTATTTTATGACTCTCATATTCCATTCAGTTCAACAAAATCGTCTAGAAGTAGTTATTTTACAACTTATCATGGTTCCATTTTACATTTGAAACAGCTTTTGAAGCCGAACTAAACAAAGAAATCGATTACATTCCTATTTGACTTTACACATGTCTGTTTTTAAATTACTTCACCTATAGCCTGCGTAGCAAGCCCAGGGGGAATTGGGAAGAGGAGGGAAGAGGGCAGAGGGAAGAGGGCAGAGGGAGGGAATTGGAAGAGGGGGGAGGAGGAATGGGGAGAGGAAAGGAAAAGGAGGGCTTGCAACGAACCCCCCGTTTTTTTCCTTACGCCCCCAAATTATAAATTCATTTTCAGTGTCGTCTGACATGTCATCTGTCAAAATCAACCAATCAACTTCCTTGTTTCTGTCTGTTACAAATGTTTGACCTTCGGTGCGAAGGAAGTTAGGAAAAACGAAGAACAGAGGTGAAACATTTGGGCTAGAAAATTGATTTCTGCATGGATTTTCACCAAATAAACACTCTGCAACTCCTGGGGTACCATACTAAATTTACAGCTGAAAATTGTGGCTTAAACATACGTTTTTCGACACGAAAAAACACAATTACACTCGCGTTACTAAGTATTTATAAAACTCTATAGAATCTAATGCCCCAAAATAAAATACACTTCGCAGCTTCTGGTCCTAAAACGTAGCTATCCTGAATCGCTTGACATCCTAATCGCAAATAATCTACTTCTTATGGCAACCTAAGGTAAATTAAGGCTACTAAATTGGCCTAGCCAAGAGTGATCGCTAATGACCAATGTGAAGACCATTTTGGTTTCTCTCTCAATCTTGCGAGCGTTTTGTACGCAAAAACACATTTCTGCACCGAATTGAGTGCAATAAAAGCTATTGACAGTCTCCTGGGTAAATATTATCCAAGTGTAGTACGATATTTGGCCATACAAGTCAGTGTTTCTACATCAAAAGTTTGAAAATGTTATTCGTCCATTCACGACTTTCGCTTTCCAAACACTGGCGTAACAAAACACAACCCTTCAGACATCATGGCATCAAAATAAAATACAACTTCGCAGTTTCTGGTCCCAAGACGTAGCTATCCTGAATCACTTGACATCCTAGTGGTAAATAATCTGCTTCTTAGGCAACTCAAGGCTGCTAAAGTTGGCCTAGACTAAGTCTATAATTATAACTGTATACAGCACTGGTTGAACAAGACGGGCCGCCATGTTGAACTGCCTTCTCCACGAAGCCGAAGATCAAACATTTGGGCTAGAAAATAGAGTTCTGTATGGATTTTCACCAAATAACAACTATCTGAAACCTCTAGGGTATCCGTACTAAATTTCCAGCAAGACATTTTGGCTTAAACATACGATTTTCGACAAGGAAAAATTCACAACAGTCAACAGACTTCAGTTCTTCCGGTCTTCGGTTTTTCGGGGTTCGTTTTTCCGCCTGGGTCTTCGCTGTTCGTTTTTCCGACAACCCTGAAGCTTGTACATCTACTAATGCATCAATCAGCGGCTTCCCCCTGGGGCCAACCCCCGGCGACCCTGGGGGATTTGTCCAAACGCCCATTCAAACCTCATCTAATCCCCCTGGGTATGGGGCAGGAGAATTTTGACAAATCCCCTCCCTCTGGGGCAAATATAATGGGGTCCCTGTAATATACGTTAACAAATATCAGTTACATATCACCTATAGATCTTTGCAGTAGTAGCACTCAAATAATGGCAGTTGCTCGCCCCTCTTCTTGCTAATCTTTACACAGGGGCCATTGAGCACATTGACTTCGTTCTTCTCAAACTCATTAATAATTCATGAGGTGAATACAATAGAAATCATGACCATGACGAGTATTTAGAAATCGTTTCCAAATACAGCTCGCATTTCAAGACTTTTAGATCGCTAATTTTATCATTAAAGTGGAGTTTGAGAAGCCATGTAAAACACTCAGTGTTTGTTTTAGAAGCGAGTTTCTAAATACAGTGAGAAGTGGTTGAAAAACCTCGGTTTTGCCTCGGTTTTCAACCCCCTCTCACTGTATTTAAAAATCGCTTCTAAAACAGCTCTGAGTGTTTTACATATTACTTCGAATCTCCTTAGAAAAACACGAGGGGGTGTCGGATTCCTTCGCCACTCGTTCGTCGCTGCTTCCGAAGAAAAGCCGTTAAACAAGGCGAAGCAGTGATGGAACCCCGGCTCGGTACATGCTCGGTTAGCTGCAGAAGCCGTTGAATTTGAATACTTACTGAATGCAAGGAAATAAGCGATGGATCGATTAAATGAGTGCTAGAGGAATGTGAGAAAGGGTTCCTGAAGGAAAAATGCTGAAAGTTTGGATTTTCGAAGAATTACGAGGCCTCGAAAACTCACCACATGAACTCTGTTGGCGACTCAGTCGTGTTTCCTGCCTTACCTTACTTTTATTAGGGGAGGAAAACAAATCTAGAAGTGACTTAAATAAAAAATAAACACATCAGTGATTAAGAAGAACAACTTCGAAACATACATGTAAGATTTCATATTAACTTTATTGGCCATTTTAGTACAGTTTCAGATTTTAAAATTCCCATACAATCCTTCTAAAAATCTTTAGTTTGGGATGCCTGTGGTTTAGCCGGCTATTTATTTAATCAAAATCGAGATAATAGATTAAAAAACACTGAATCAAAACTATTTCTTTTGACGATATCACAGAATGGGTAACTCACCCCCAAGTCTACCAAGTGAGCCAAGAGATCCTGCTCAAGATTCAAGGAAGCACTTGTATGTTCTCTACAATGGTCAAAATGAACTCCAAAGGAACAACGCCAGAGCATTCCGTGATGCGCTGAGAGCAGGTGATGGCGCGAGTAACATGAGAATTGAAACAATCGATGTCTCAAGTGAGAGATTCGATGCTCTCCATAGGCTGCGAGATGCCAACCGTCTCATTGTCCTGTGTGTTGCAGCAAGCGGTATAGAATACCTAAGGGGGGTAGTGAATCAAACTGGAATCCGAGATGCAGGACCTGATGGTACTATGGACATGAAGGTGCTGACCGTATCGTTCGGGACAACTCCCCCCATAAACCTTATGGGTGCGGACATATTAACAAGACTTCCGTTACAAAATAAGAGGGATTTCTGCTTCGGTTTTGACGATCGATCACAGATCAATCCAAATCAGTTTGACGGCTCGCTTGTGATGCGCGCACTGCGCGCCACAATCCAAGCTATAGAGAACTGAACATGATGTGTGACTGATATTGCGAACATTTGAACAAAGACTGGCATGCTGTTCACAAGACCTGTGACCATCGAGCACTGACATAAAATATAAATTAACAGCCATAATTTAATCTCACTTCTGGTTATATTGGATAATGAATAGATACTGAATGACGTGACATGTTTTAGCTGCTAGAAACATCATCACAATGTTCCCTTCCTATCGATCACAAACACAACGAAACAACTAAGCTTCTCGGCACTTGTGAATTTGACTGGGTTATTAGATAGGAGAGCGGTGATGTATTAAATGTATTGATTGCTCTGTATTTTTAAAGCTACGTTGTTTTTCCCATTAAAGTTTGATTTCAACAAAACGTTTAAACCGTGCATTAGACAAACGATTATTGTTTTATTTGGATGCTCATTGCCATTAAAAAGTACATGGATAACCGAGTAGAAGAGAAAGGGGAATAAGGGCATCCACCTCTCGCTCTGTCGTGATGGTGGGTCGGTTTTTCTGGCCAAAGAAACGATCGACGTTAGGGAGTCAGCTTGAAAACTCGCCTTAAAGCTTTCATCTATTCCTCGACTACTTTTCTCTCTACTACTCGTTGGATAATTAGATGGATCGCATGAGTAAAGCAAGAAACTAAAACGTACAATTCTCAGAAAAGAGGGGAAGTTGTGAATTTATTCTTCAATTATATATTTTACTTTTCCATAAAATTGGATCGGGCGACGGTATACGTAAACAAAACATTTCATTGGGCTGGTCTAATTACGTTTGACAAAAGAATAGTCTAGCAGTTACTTCTAATACATTCATTTTACACATCCTAATGGAGATGTGATTCACACCTTATTATCGTTCACAGGTCAGCAATTAGTGAATCCAAGAATCCGTATTTGGATTTGATCCTTCGAATCCATTCTGAGTATGGATTCAACGGATTCACAATCCGTTTTCGGATTTGGGTAAAGAAACGCAAAATCCATTTTTGGATTCAAGAATCCAGATTCAGATCCTCCCAAAGAAACGCACCCTAGACTTTACCTATTGTGTTTTGTACATTTCGACAAGCTTCTGCTAATATAGCCCGCATTGCAGTCTCTAACCATAAGATACAAGGGCGTAGCTAGGGGGAGGTCCTGTGAGACATTTCTTATATTGATGTTATATATAAAAATAGGTACCCAGTGGGTACGTGTGTCTACTGCTTTTGTGATACAAATGTAAAGCTGAGGGGCCCCTCTGAGATTTTGCGTGGGGGTGCAAGCGGTGACCCTATTTCAGACCAAAATATAAGATTTTCCATACCGTTTTACGGACCTGTACTGATCTCTGTCATTACAAGCTAAGCGAATGGTAATGTACGCCTTCAGCATGCAGTTGCCTACCCCCACCCCACACCTCCTTCAAAATATTTGTTCTAATGTATAACCAGTAAAAAAAAGTTGTAGTTACTAAATAACACGATAGCTATATGGTATAAAGTTTTTATTAATAATAAAGCATATAAAGGCTTTACAGTGTTGACTGCAATGTCATATTGGTTAATTTATGCAACTTGTATTATATGTTAGATAATGTTGATCAGCAAACATTTATTTTGTTGGTGGTCTCATATGTTTAATTGATAAGGGACCAGTCATTATTTAACTTGGAGATTAATTGGATACCAAAGGGGGGTTGCTTTTAAAAGAAAATTTGCAGGCTAACAGATGGGCTAACAGGGGTTTGGAATTTTTTTTTATTAAAATATTTTTTCCTCCACCAACACCCCCATCCCCGGGGTGACGTTACGTTTTTCTTCCAATTTATGAGAGTGAAAAAATAAGTCTGCACTGCAGGCTACGTAGTGTGTGGCGTGCAATGATAATGTTGAATCAAATCTATTTTTAGTAACCTGAAGCAGCTGAAGCAAAGTGAGCATTAGCCTGCAATGCAGGCGTTTCATTTGGGAAACCGCAATATATTTGGACGAGGGAAGAATGGCGCGAGGAAAGAATGGCGTGAGGACAAAAAGAAAGTAGGGGGGAGGGGAGGAGAAGGGAAGGGAACGCCTGCCCGCAACGCCTGTGATTTTGAAAAACGCCTCCTAATTAGTTATGCATGTCTGATCTGTCAAAAATTACCAGTACAATTTTCCTCGCTGATTTTAGGCCTCAGAAAATGTACATTTCCTCCAAAATTAATGGGGTTATCAACCTCTAAATCGATAACGTAACTTCTGTGATATCAAGCGATTTTAATTAGTGTTTTTGTAGGAAGTTTTCTATAGCAATTTCAAGTGGCCGCCACCAAGATTTCAATTTAGTAAACAATCTGATGCGATGTAACCGCAGTGTTGGGTTTCGTTAACATCATTGTTTGCACATCATGAGATGGGAGTATAACTCGAAAGAATCTGAAAACAGCACTTTACTTTCGAAATAAATTGAAAACTAGAATCAGGGACTATCGTAGTACTTACATATGTAACACGAAGTTCATAGTTTTAATAGAAGTGCTTGAAATAATTTTATTTATGCGCTTGAATATGGTCGTTAACTTTTAGGCTTCCGCCACGTTTGCCCAGAAAATGTCCGGGGAAAATGAATGTTTTCTCCAAAATCAGTCTAATATAAAAATCATAAACATAACTTCTGTATAATGTCAAGCAATTTGGATTGCCTGTCTGTAATTTGTATTGTAAATTAGAGGTGAAATAACGGCTTCGTCATCAGTTTCCTTCATACGAACAAGGAGCATACGAACATACGAAAATCAAACTTTTTCCCAAAACCTAAAGACAAGTTGTTGCAAACCTTTATTTAATAGTTCTGTTCCAGCCTTATTTAAAGATTTAGCTTTAGAGCAGGAAAATTAACACTTTGGTATTCAATTGGTGGGAAGTACATCGACCTAGACCTTGAAAGTACCTTTGGAAACCTTTCATTTGACCGGTTACACACACTCTGCGAAAGCTGTAGCTAATCAAGTTTGTAAATCTTAGAAAATTCATGGTAAAATAACAATATTACTCACCGCTCTAGCTCTCCAAATCGTTGTGAAGAAATTGAAAAGACCACCTCGCGACCTCGTAAACATGTCACCATCGGCATATAGTCGTCATCTGTATTGCCATTTTGTGATTGGATATTGTCACTAAATGAAGAGATTCCGAGTAATGCACGAAAGCC
Source organism: Actinernus sp. WN-2022 (assembly GCA_030867875.1). Lineage (NCBI taxonomy): Eukaryota > Metazoa > Cnidaria > Anthozoa > Actiniaria > Actinernidae > Actinernus > Actinernus sp. WN-2022. The sequence continues at coordinate 37,961,969 of JAOWCC010001679.1, forward strand.
AACGACACATTCAATTGGTCCCGAATAAAACGTCACGACGACTTATCGACAATGTTAACAAGCACACTATCTTACGCTCGTCATAGGACTCGATAACATAATGTCTACAGCTTAGAAGCAGTAGACACAAAAAACCAGAGCTAGTATTTTACCAGGGGATCCAAACACCGCATCGCCAGAAAAACACGCCGCGACCGATATCAATTTCGGCTCAGAAGTCAGCAAGCACAGTTCATATAAATTACAAGAAAAGTATGGGGGAAAAACGCTTAATCTCGATTTCTCACTTTTCTGAGTACGATTTAAAAAATGTCTAACCAGGATCTCAATCTACAATATGTAATAAATAGTTCTACCTACATTTCTAGAATCAGCTCGTGAATTTTAGGTTTCGTTTGTTCAAACATAAACGAGTGTTTTCGACTCAAATTATTACAGAGCTAGAGTGAGAACTGGCGAGAAAAGAGCTTACTTACTGTTTATAACTTGGATTCTGAGGTGTAATATACTGTATTTTGCAAAATGTCTATGCCAGACGCTCTGAACGAAGGGTTCATCTTCGCCATTAAATGCCATTAGAGCAGCTGTGGTTTCCTTTGAGGTTTCGTTTTTGCAGTTGAATATTTAGATCTTGGATAAACCGGTAGAATCCTCCATCTTTGTACGCTAAATCCTGTAAATTTGGCTGTCTTGAGACCATCATATCTCTGGCCACGAGCGTCTTAAAAACCAGGAAAACATACCTATGGACAACTTGTTCTCTCCTTATGAAACTTCAGTGTATTTGTAACTGACCAGCAGTTATGCAAATGATTTGTCCCTTTTTTTAATAGGCCCAAGCCGGACCTATAGAAAAGAGTCTGCGATACTAATTGTGGTCAGCGATATCTCCCATTCGTAACCGTGATGAGGCTTGAGAGACAGTAAACAACAATGTTTTAGTATGGAAGGCGGCTCTGGTAGCTTAGAAATAGAGGAAAAGTTTAAATAAAACGGAGAAAGGAGAAAAAGAAGTAATTTTTTTTTGCGTCTGGCCAGTAGGAGTCGAACTCCGGTTGCTGGATTTGAAAGTCCATGCTCTAACCACTTGACCATAGAGCCGACCGCTTGTAACGCCGCTGACAATTGCTAAATGTCACTTATTTCTGGCGATGGAGAAAGATGAAAGCACGAGGCCGCTTCTCAAGCGAAACCAATACCTGCATTCATAAATCATTAGAAAGTATTGTTTGCCTGGAATTTTATTGGGGAGAATCGGAAAGGAAATGGCAGTTAAAATAAACGAGTAAAAACACGGTAAAATGCTCGTTTTATTTGATCATCAAAACGTACTTTTCCCAAGTAGATCAAGCGCGCGCTCAACTTTCTATGTTTCTGTAGAGTTATAGAAACGCAATCCTAGCGCGCGTACTATCGAATCTATTTTATAAATATATTTATTATACATATCACGTATCGTCACATGTGAAATGTGACGATACGTCCAATCACCATCGCGTATAGCTTTTTCACATCTGAAAAATACAACCAATCAGCAACAAGAAAACAGCGACTCAACCAATGATATTCGTGTGTGCATGTGAATGGCACTCAAATGGCTTCTTAGTCTGCTATGCAGACGTATTTTTTCACTCTCATAAATTCGAAGAAAAAAGTAACGTCTGCTTACCCGAGCGCTTAATTAAGCAAGCACGCAAGCACGACGTCAGCACGTTTGTTTTATTTTTCTGCCCAATCAAAGCCATTGTTAGAATTTTAGTGAACTGGCGCGCCAGTGAATACTCTCCTATGATTGGCAAATATATTGTCTGAATTCCTTTTAAATGCCATATTACGTCACTTTCCAGGATATGGAAGGTAAAATGTGATTGGTCCATAACACAATGAGGTGTGCATATTGGAAACTAATTAAGCGCTCGGGTAAGCAGACATTCATAACTCTTTACCGCATCCAACAACAATACAACTGTATAGAGTGTGTTATTGTACTGTCGCCATGGTGTGCAACGACAATAGCAGATTTAAAAGGCGTAACTTACAAACAAACAAGTACTATAACTTCCACAAAGAGTTCCCGCCCTTTACGTACAATTCACGTGTATCACAATGACTTTACACTTTACGTGTTATAATAGATTACACTTCGTGCTATAATAGCTCAGGCTTCACGTCTGTCACAATGACTTACGCTTCACGTATGTCAGAATGACTTGGTACGCTTCACGTGTATCACAATGACTTGCACTCACGTGCTATAGTAGCTTACAATTACAATTCACGTGTGTCACAATGACTTGCACTCACGTCTTATAATAGCTTACAATTACAATTCACGTGTGTCACAATGACTTACACTCACGTGATATAATAGTTTGCACTTCTCGTGCTATAATAGCTTACACTTCACGTGTGTCACAATGACTTACACTTCACATGTGTCAATGACTTACACTTCACGTGTATTACAACAACTTACACTTCACGTGTATTATAACAGCTTACACTTCACGTAGTATTGCAACAGCTTACACTTCACGTGTATTGCAACAGCTTATACACTTCACGTGTGTCACAAAGACTTACACTTCACTGACGTGTGTCAAGTGACTTACACTTCACATGTGTCAATGACTTACACTTCACGTGTATTACAACAGCTTACACTTCACGTGTATTGCAACAGCTTACACTTCACGTGTGTCCAAAGACTTACACTTCACGTGTGTCAATGACTTACACTTCACGTGTATCCTAACAGCTTTACGCTATTCGTGTGTCCAACGACACTTACACTTTGTGTATATATTAGTTTAACACCTTGTGTGTCCAATGAGGTTACATTTCACCTATGTCTACAATAACTATGCACTTCACATGTGTCCACAATGACTTGTTCACAATGACTTAGGTCTCCACAATGATTTTAATTACGTGTATGTGTATCTATAATAGCTTTATAACCTTACGTATGTCTATGCAGAATGACTGACACTTACGTATACATGTATCGATAATAGCTGTACATAACGTGTCTACAAAGACTTGCACTCCACGTGTCTCTAAAACAGCTTTACAGTTACAAGTGTCTAAGCACTAGGACTTACATGTGCCCACAAAGACTTACACTCACATGGATATATAATAGCTTTACAACGTTACGTATGTCTATACACAATGACTTACGTATCCACAAAGACTTACACTTACGTATACACGCATGTATAATAGCTGTACATAACGTGTGTCTACAAAGACTTGCACTCCACGTGTATCTCAAACACTTACATGTGTCTAAGCACTATGACTTACATGTGTCCACAAAGACTTACACTCAAATGGATATATTAGCATAACACCGACCTTATGTGTGTCTATGCACAATTATTTACATGTGTCCAGAATTACTTTACGCGTGTCCACAATGATTATTACTTACGAGTACATGTATCTATAATAGCTGTAACCGGCTTACGTGTGTCCACAACGATTTACACACCACGTGTATCTATAATAGCTTACCGCCTGCGTGTGTCTGTGCACAATGACTATACTGATATGTACCACACTGACTTACACTCTTGATGCATCTATAATAGCTTTACACTTTACGTGTGTGTCTATGCACAATAACTATACGTGTGTCTACAATGACTTTACGGCACTCCACGTGTATCTATAGTAGCTTTACACCTTAGGTGTGTCTGCACAAAGACTTAATTGTGTCGATAATGACTTTACATACATCACAATAGCTTACAGTGTACATGTGTCGATGACTTCACGGTTTACAGGTGACAAAATAACTTCACACATAATTGTATAATAGTACGTTTTACAGTCCTAGAGTGCCCAATGACTTAACACTAATGAATTCACACTTACGTGTTTTATACTATAATAAGTTTACATCAGTAAGATTGTCCAATGGAAATCACATAATCTAAAAATGTGCTCCGCCCGATACGAAAAACCCAGAGATAAAAACCTTCTTTAGGCAAAAAACCTCTGGGAAACGTATTCCCCGATCGAATGCAGTAGCACAGGGTCTCGGGGATTAATCTCTAGTAAATAATTACAAGTTGAATAAAATTTGCCTTCCGAATGCTGCACGAACGGCGAGAGATGAATTACTCTCTCAAGTTGCCCGTTATATACATGCACCATTGCATGCCGGCCTCTTGTCACCAATGACATGCCAAATATAAACAAAACTACGACACCTTACTACAATGATGCTCTTAAGCCGTTATGAATACGATTTCCTTACTTTTTTCTTCGAATTTATGAAAGTGAAAAAATACGTCTGCATAGCAGGCTAATGGCTTCTCGGTTTGCTTTTGGAAAATGGTTGAAGGTTGTAAAGGCTCTTCTCGCTTTGTTGTCTTGTGACTGCTCTTTAGATGAATTTATAAATAAAAAAATAAAAATAAACACCTAGCAAGACACAGAGAGATGTCATTGCTGACTACTAATTCTCCAAAGTCAACAAAGCGTTGTCGTCGCTATGTGATTAGCGAGCCGTTAAACAACCAGGACGACAACGGATGTGACGACGGAACGTATAAAAGTGTTTTCTCCCTAAATTTAGAGTTTACTATTTCCTTTAGTTGCCTTCAGATGCCGTTTATAACCATATTTTCCAGAAATGTGATCAGGACAGAATTCCATTCAGGCCGAATGATAAACGGTGTGATTTACTTTCTCATTCGGTTGCACGTAAAATTTGTAGTTTTCACGTCGTGCTTTTTTGAGAGAACGGTCAAAATGTAGGTGACTGCGGAATTTTCACGTGCAGCTATTGTATTTTGTAATTAAGAATATTGTTTTATGCCGTCGTCTTAGAGGTCATCGTCGTGGCTGCTTAAGATCCCTAATGAATATGATAGTGACTAATTGATCTGACTGAAAACTAAAGGTACATTTTAAGCACTTTTATCAAAACTTATCATGCATTACCAACTACATTTAGCTATTTTGAGCCGTTGAAGTATTAAAAATATTATCATTTATTATTGTGTGATGTATAATAAACAGAAGACTCGCTCGTTCGTTTTCTCAAACTTCACAACTCGTGAATAAAAACCCGTACGCCGCACTTGCTATGAAGTAATCTCTATTTATAAAATAATATATAGACAAACTACAGAAACACAGCAAATTATGTCGGCATCGTGGCCTTGAACTCAACTGAAAACTCGGTAGCCTACGTGTAGCCGTTTACCAACCCTCGGTAAAGTAGGGAGGGAACGTCTACGCAAAGCTGGCACTAATCGTGTTATATGACGTCAGAGAAATTGAAATTATTTTACCATGTTTTATTTTGACCAATGCACGTATACTGTCATTTGAAAGACAATTCAGAGTTATGCTTTGTTCTGTTGAACCAGACTTCGTGCTCAGCTCGCGGTTTGCCGCCAATGCACTTTCCGAAATTCTGTATTAAACTGTAAGGTGCATGACGAAGGTTTTCATTCATCTGATAAACATTCTATGAATCCTACTTTATAGCTGGTAAGGATTTTGGTAGCATTTGGCCTATTTTACTGATTTCAGTCACAATATACACGATGGTCAAAAAGGCCGGGGTTATTTTCCTCCCGGAAGCTCTATAGAAGGGTGTAAAAAATTCAGGATGATATAAAACTTGGCATGAAGTCAGAGACGGATAATATGGTTTTGGAGGTTTGTGTTTGAGGTGGATGATTGATAATGTAATGTCACGGCATACGCCTATATTTCGCGCCAAACTGAGGAATAAGAAAATATGGTCCTTTTTAAGATGGAAAACCAAATACAAGTCTTATATCAGTGTAAATTATTCAAAATAAAACCAAGTTTGCGGCTACTTAAAGCAAAAACTGAAATACCTTAGAATTAGTTATAGCAAGAAAAAAACAATAAAGAGCTCACTCATTAATTACCAAAAATGGGATAAAAATAATTACGAATATCGATATCCTTATTTTTTGAGAAATTTATTTTTCTGGGTTTTTTTCTGCTACTTTTAATTTGTAAGTAGCCTAGAAGTATTGCTGTTTTTACTTATACGTAATGTAATCATTTTATATAATTACGTAAGTGCAAAATGTAAATAAAGATGTATATTTAAAAAAAGGATATCTCATAATCAGACTTTGTTGATTCTAGCCTTGCAAGATTTTCTACAGTTGGGGCTTGTGAAACTTCTTTTTCTCTTTTTTTCTAACTCTTTTTCTAAAGTTTGTAACCTAGATATTTTCTCCCGAGCTTTTCTATTACTATACACTAAACTTTCCTGCCTTGTCCTATATTTAATCCATTCCCATAATTATACCCGTGGGTCGCTACTTCAGCGGCTGAGACTCATTTTGCCAACTTGTCAGATTATGCCTCATGAGCTCCGCATATTTTTTGGTCTACAGAGTAGTATTGAGTTTCCAAAAGGAGGGTCCGTGTTGCTCAGCATTAACACTACTTATTTCTAATGTAATCCCTGAATGAACAGTTCTAATAACTGTAATAATATCTGCCTTACAATATCATCCTGAAGTGAATCACTGATTAGCCAGAAGTCTAATCTTCGTTGAAGTATCGGCGATTTTTGTCGCCAGGTAAATCGTTTAGATTGTGGGTTGCGGATTCCCCAGATATCCGAATGAGATCATTCTCTAACATTATTTCATCCAGGACCTTTGCAAATTCTTTGTAACAAGGGTTCCCTAGCTCCGGAACAGTCCAGGGACAGCATCATCGTTGTATTAAAATCACCAGCAAGAAAATGTTGGTTTCAATCTCCTACACCATGTGCTCACCAATTATATCAGAAATGCATAAACATTTAGCAACAAAAAAAGTTCATCTTGAACAATAGCTTCTAAAATAATAAACCTTCCCGGGTCATCCGCATGAAAATACTTGAGTTTGAAGTCCAAAGTGTTGCGCACTAGAATACAGACACCTGCACTATGCGATGTGCCATGTGAAAAGAATAAATCACCATGCCTTTGCAAACGCCATTGATTCTCAATTTCTTTTGTTGAATATGTTTCTTGAAGAAAACACATATCTGCCTTTTGCTTAGCAAGCCAATTGAAATGGATTTCCTTTTATGAAATCAACGAATTCCGCATATTTATAGCGAGAGCATTTTAAATTGCAGATTAACCTCCATCTTTATCAGAAACTATAAAAGACTATAATAAGGGAGTTCACTAAGGGTTTTAACTGCATACCACCAATATGCACACGAAGAACAAAACAAACAATAAAAGGCAAACATATCTATAACGAGTAATACACGTAAATGCATGAAACGTAGCCAGTGTAAGACTGTTAACACCGGCTACGCAGACTGGATCACCGTACTTAACGGCTATTTAACAAAACGCCCACGAGCCTCCCCCGTACAATTTACGTTAGCTGCTAATTACAAAGACTTTTTCAATACCGGCGCTCAGCATAATTTGCGGCCTATTACAAATATATATTTTTTACATCATTTACTTTTTCAATTCAGAATCAAAACAGAAGGAAGCCAATGATGGTCGAAAGGATGTGCCTATTGTCACTATTCGCACCAGTCCCTTCAAGAACGAGTATAAATAAGAGCTCCACCAAGGTTCAAGACACATGCACCTCGTTCCTCGCTGCTTATTGTACTAAACAAATGGAAGGATAAGTACCCCAAGCCGCGGGAGTTCCGGCCGCTCAACAGAATGTCCCAGCTGGTCAAGATCTTTCACCAGCTGCCCCTCCGACGTGAAGCCGTCTCTCAGCCGCCAGAGCTAGAGGCAATTTCATCCTTTTTCCCACTATGTGGTTCAGGTTGTTGTTTGCCTTTTGTCCTCGTGCTCACTTACACTTGTGTATGTAGTTTGTTTTGGTCTATCATGGTTTGCGTTGCATCACCGTTTTAGTCTTCCTAGTAGTTTCGCCGGTGTATTTTGCCTTCGTTGCCATTCAGCCTTGGTCTATATTGCTTTATTCCTTCGTTACTACCATATGTATGTGGACGCGGATTTGTGCAGTGCGGTATAAATGTTCTAGTTAATTTTCTATCCTTCGTTTTAGTCCTTTGCTTTTGCACGATTTGGCATGTATTGCCGTGATTTTGGCACATGTGTTGCCGTGAGTTTACGTGCTGGCCTCACAAATACGGATTTGAACAGTGCGATAATGTTCTATAGTTAGTCTTATATTCTTCGTTTTAGTCTTTTATTTTGCACGTTTTGGCATGTTTTCGGCCGTGAGTTTGGCACATGTGTTGCCGTGAGTTTGCGTGCTGGCCTCACAAATACAGATTTGTACAGTGCCTAATGTTCTAATTCGTTTTCCTATTCTTCGCTCTAGTATTATATTTTTGCACGTTTTGGCATGCTCTGCCGTGAGTTTGGTACTTGTATCCTTTCCTTTTGGATTTTATCTATACATTTGCTTTGACATATGGGCACCACCGCTGTTATGCACTAAGGTAATGTTCGGAAGTTGATACATGGTTGGTATACGGGCTTGCCTCTCGGTCACGGATTCCTACGGTATTATTGATGTTCCTCGGTTAGTGCTTTCTCCTGGTCGTTCGACTTGTTATTTCTTTGCACACTACCTTTCGGTATGGGTTTTCGTGAGTTTAGCATGGGTACTTGTTTCTTGAGTACAAGTGTTTTTTTTGTGGAGCATTGTTTCTATTTACATAAGTTAGCTTTCTCTGTTCCATTATAACTCTATTTGCAGTGCACGTTGTATGTGTAGTTACGACCATTTCGTGCCCTTGCTTAACTTACCATAAGGAGTTTGGGGCTAAGTGTTATTGTCATCATACGTTTAGCATGTAGTTTGCCACGAGCCTATTGTTCCTCACGCATTTTCTCTCGCTTAACGCTTATGCAGGTTTATTTACGCCATTGGTATTACTAGTTGGCTAGCCATTCATGATTTAGTTTTTATTCCCCATTCATCCATACGTTTGGCATCAGTTGCCAGAGTAATTGGCGCGCATGTCTCCATTTGTGCCGTGGTGTTTTTTTATTCAATGGGTTAGTCTTTATGTTCTATTTGTTTTATTTCATTCATTTCGGGGGTATATGTATTGTAGCGTTTATGCTGTCTTGTACCCCTCCGCCGACCACCCCTTTCCCCATCACCTCCCCACCCCTCCCCCACCCCGCATTATTCCCCATGGCAGCGTGAAAGGGATACCAATTCCCTAGTCGGATTACTGACGCTCCGGCTGCCATCCCCTGGGTTTCCCGCGTCCCCGCATTCCGCTGCAATTAACCCGGCTTGCCTCTGGCCGCTATTCTCGGGCGGTGCTCCCCATGCCAGGGGATGGCACCCTCTTCTCCTTCCCCTTCCCAGTTTCCAACCTTACTCCCTGCCGGTTTGTCCGTTTCTTACTCTGGATGGTGCCACTGTATTAACCTACAGAATAGACCTCCTAGTTATAAGTTTGTTGGGCGGACATTATGAGTCATGTGGGCTGGCACAATACCCACACCGCAACATATTACTTGATGCTGGCCCAATTCTTATGCCCTGCATGGAGGTCCGTCAAAGTTGCTTTCCGCTGGGGTACCCTTACCGCTGGCTCCTCTCCTCTCTACTCCGATATAACAGCTTGAAGGACTTCGTCAATGCCTTTCCTTCCCTGGCCTCGAATTCAGTTTTAAATTCGTTTGATACTCGCATAAACCGATGATCTCTTATAAGTTTGGGTGTGGTGAGTATGGAATGGAATAAGTTAATTAGTATAAGTTAATTAGTTTTATTATTACTATTATTATTATTATTAGGGTAGAATAGCGTAGTTATAAGCACGACCACATCAGCAACGCTGTAAATTTATCGTGGGTAAATAAATATTATTATTATTATTATTATTATGGGCTCCCTAGCTGGCCGGGGGTAGGAGTCATTGAGTTCCCTGATCTCGCGCGGGCGACACTGCCCATTCTTATTGCACGAGTGTAAAGGGAATGTTGCGAATAGGATACTATTCGAATAGGATACTATTCGCACCAGTCCCTCCAGGGCGAGTATAAATAAGAGCTCCACCAAGGTTCGTCGCACAGTTCGCGTCAGGATCACTTTCGCTTCTAGTACCGGGATGACCTTCCTCCACTATTGCGTTCATTCCCTTTCGCTGCCATTCCTTTCGACCGAGTTAATTTTTCCGTCCCTTACCCCTCCTCCCTGCTGCTATTCTGCTCTCCTTCTACCTGAACTCGGGCGACACTGCCCATTCTTATTGCACGAGCGTAAAGGGAATGATGCGAATAGGATACTAAACGCTTGTCTATGAGTGCAAAGACAATGCTCTTAAGCATTCGAGAGTGTATTAACTGTGGTCTTTACGTCACTGTTTAAAAGACACGCCTTTTACAGTTTCTCCAAACAAAGACATTTTCTAAAAATATTCGTTATTAACGTCCCTTTAAACTAGAAATGCTTTTCATAACATGGCGTCTTTGGAAAAACCAAGAAGCTAGCCTCTATGCATTAATTATATTACAGTAGCAAGACTGAATGTTAAAAATAAATAGATCATTTTTGCTCACTATATTATTAATTTCGGATCACTTTATCACGAGAGAAGAAAAAGGGGAACTGTATTAACACACATGAACTCGAACGCACTCACCATTCTATAAATGTAAGATAAAGATAATAGAACAGACTTCGACACCATCAACAAAGAGTTTATGGGGCTCGCTTCGACTGAAAGCAGCTCGCTTTCCCGCTGCTCTAGCCTCTTCCCACTTCGAAATTAACTTCTTCCTTATATTAGAAACCTCTTTGGGTAGATTTTGACTTGCCTCTTCTACTAGATTTAAGAGTGATGACTTTATTTACTTGTGAGTCCACTCATTAACTGAGGCCGGCTAGTATGAATGTATTGTACTTTAGAAAAACATTTTAGCAGCTCTGTAGTACTCTTAGCATCATTATTTATTAGTAAGTTCAATTTAGTAATTTGAAGTTTATTTACTTATTACAGTTATTACATTTGTAAGTATTCTTAGTAATTTTTAGTATTGTAAATAGATGTACAGTTATATTATTCTTAGTAGTAGACACACGACCACACAAGCCTTGTGCTTTAATCATAATCGTGTTTAAATATATAATACCGAAGTTCGAACCCTCTTCAAACTTATTGCGTAGTGAGAATAACCGCTCACGATCGCTGAAACGCAGAAACCGCGCAATGATGGTGTGTGGCTTAGTGCCATTTGCCCTCCTTCCGAGTCTGTGAACGCGCTGAAATTCAATATTTCTAGCGTCCTCGATGCGAAGCTCAGTCTCCGTGAAATTATAGAGAGCCTCCTTAGTCCTTCCCGTATCTTCCTCCTCTGTTTCCTCGACTCCGTAGAAACGCAGATTCTCTCTTCTGTTGTGAACTTCGTAGTTCAACAGTTGCATTCATAGCTTCTCAAGTTCCATTACTTTTAGTTTTTTCTTCCGATTCTTTAATTGAGCTTCACTTTTTCAGACTGGAGATCTCTGTTAAGCCATTCAACGCTTCGTTCCAACTCGGTACTCACTTTCACCGTTTCTTTTACATCGCGTTCAAGGTGGTAGAATTTGTTCTCCAGTTTCGCCACTGCAGAGTTTATTTTATCGACGGCCTGGTGCAAAACATTGATCTCTTGAGCGATGGTATCAAGCTTCTCCAGCTTCACCAATATTTGGTCTTGCTTAGAGCCAGAAGCAGTATCCAGGGTGGCGGGTGTAAAGTACAGGTCAGGTCACAGGTCAGGTCACTTCTTGTTTACCTGTGAACCCTAGCTCTAGGTGAGTGAGAACCCGTTGTTTACCTGTGAACTCGTCCGATGGTTAGGGTTAGGTTTGTGGTTAGGGTTAGGATTTGTCCTGACCTGTGACCTGACCTGTACTTTACACCCGTCGGTATCCAGGGCCATATCTAATGCTTTCAAAATGGTGTCGCCTTCACTAGAATTCTCTCCCTCCCGTAATTTCTTTTCCACGGGACTCCTAGCAGAGGAATTATTACTACTACTGCTACTATTCCTATCCTTACGTTTTGCAAAGCTCGGTATCAAATATTCCATAGAGCTGTGTATAGTTTAAGAATTGTTGGCTCCACCTCGGTGTAACAGCCTCAGAGACTGCGTCACAAAACTCCCTTTGTTAACTATGAATAATTTGGGACTTAGAATATTTCCCGAGCACCCGAAGCGGCACTTATAAATTTTACAAGGAATTGGGGAACCTCTACTTGAAAATTGTTTTCACTGCGCTCAGCGTAGAAAACGAACCAAGGAAGATAAGATTTATAGAACCCTATACCCTAACCCTAAACGCTAGATAACTACAGTATTTGTCCAAAAAAAAAAATATATATTAAATTAAGTTGGCTTCTATGAAAACCAATAAGAATTACGTGGATAAATAAAGTTTCAGTTCAGTTCAGTGAAAGTGCCGACGCTGGCCTGGAACTACTGAGGAATCGGTCCATTTACTACTATACTTGATGCCATTACTTTTAACAGAAACGGATATTAAATAACAACAAGTGACATGTGTATTTTACTTACAAATGTCATTTTACCACGTGCGTTTAGACTTTAGGAGCGCCAGTTATCCATAATCCTTTCGTAAAATGTTAGAAATTTCCATCCAAGACCATCCAAAGTCCTCCTAGAAAAACTCAACATCGTGCCATTTCTATCGAAGAAGCCTTTGTTTCAGCAGCAAATCAACACGCTAAATTCGATCAGTGGATTAGCCGGGTCCTGACTTTGATCAGCCCATGGTCAACGTGTCGTATATAAAATATCTGGCCATCTGCCGATCTTGGTAAAACATAGGATCCTTCAGCTCCGACAAGGGCGCCAGTTGAAATATCCTGAGCCTATTGGAAGGCTTTCCCACGAGTGAAGTTAAATAAAACATTAAACTGCTTACATTGCAAGCGCTTGGCGAAACATTTGCCACTCCAAATTTGAGACAAATTTCCTACGGGTCCGCCATCTTGTATTTATTGTATTAAGTTATGTAAATAAATTAACCTGGCGATTGTTCACGTGACCAGTACAGTGCAATCTGATTGGTGGTGAACTTGAAATAAGGTGCAATCTGATTGGTTGCCGACGCAAAACAGCGACACAGAAAATAAGGCCTGGCCCGAGTAATAATGCACTTTTTCGGTCTTGAAAAGCTGCTAAATGCAGCTGGATATAAATTGACCCTGGATATGATAAACCACATATCAGGGTTGGATATGTCTATAGACACCCCACAGCAAATCTAGAAGAATTTGTAATATTCTTAATCGTCTAAAAAGACAAAACAAAACAAATTTCTACAGGTATCAATTTGAAATAAATAAAAATAACTTAAAGTCTACATGGAAACTGATTGGCACCCTCATTAAGAGAAAGACAAAAGGTCAGTCCTACCCTACAAGACTTATACGTAATAATAGAACTTTCACTGACAAACATGCTATAGCGGAACAGTTCAACCAACACTTCATCAACGTAACCCCACCCAATTTATAACTCACAGTCCAGCATCAATTTTTGTTATGTCGCCCGTCACATGTAGTGATGTTTATGCCCTTTTATCAAGTTTAAACAGTAATGCAATTCACGATTAACATTTCCAATAAATTAATTAGTATGGCTAATGAACCAGCCTCTCTCGTCCCCTCTCCCACATCTACAATCAGTCAATCACAACTGGTACTGTGCCTGACATAGTTAAAGTATATCTAGAATTACCCCTATTTATAAAAGTGGCACAGTAACTGACGCTGAAAAAAACCCAGACCAATTGCAACGCTTTCGCCCTTTGCAAAAATCCTGAACAGGCTTGTATATAACCAATTAATACTTTTCTTGGAAAAACATAACATATTGACTGTCTAAATACCAGTATGGTTTTAGAAAAGGACATTCTACTGAACAAGCAATTCATGAACTTACTGATCAACTGAAAATGAACATTGATGGCAACAAAGTAACTTTGATTTATCAAACGTTTTTGATACTGTTAACCATGATATTCTACTAAGAAGTTATATAAATATGGAATTCGTTGAACCACGTTTTATTGGTGTTGTAGCTATCTTCAAAATAGAACACAATATGTACAAATTCGTGATGAAAAGTCCAGTCTGCTCTTTATTATATGTGGAGTCCCACATGATCAACCCTTGGCCCATTACTATTTCTTTTGTATGTCAATGACATGCCCAATTGTAAAAATAAATCCTCTTTCAGAATTTTTGCATATGATTCTAATTTGTTCTATTCCTGTGATGAAATGAGGAATTCCAACATCTAATAGAATACTGCGATGCTATAAATTAAGCTGTCTGTTCACTTTAAGAAAACAAATGACATAATAATAGCATCACCTCGTAAAAAGATTCAAATTAATATATTTAACAATGAACATAATTTTTTTAGTAAATATTTAGGAATATATATATGAGATAAAAACCTCAACTGGGAACATCTAATTCTACATATATATAACAAAATATAAAAAAACATAAGAATTATTGATAAGCTCAGATATTTCCTTAACTATCAAATGCTTAGACAGGTTTACTATACAATTATATATCCATATTTACAATATGCAATTATGAGTTGGGATAATACTTTTCTCAGACTCATGAATATTTAATGAGATTTTTAGTCAATCAGAGGACTGAATTTGGTCACATGCATGAATCTTGATACCCAATGAATCACTAGATGAACATCACTAGTGATTTGGATATCCAAATCACTAGTGATGTTCATCTGTGCTCTCATTGGGTACAAGATTCATGATCATGCATGTGATGGACCTAATTAAGCTACAAGGATTACAGCATAAGTATGACTTTACATGGAGAAGTGAAAGAGAAGACGGAAATAAAAATTGTTGACCAGTGTGACTCGAACCATCATCCTCATGGCTGCTCTTGACTACTAATCCTCTGTCTTACGTACTACGCTATCAGACCGTTTGTCGAAATGACTGTGACAAAATAACAATCACAACGCTTGCATGCAATAAAATTCCAGGCAAACAATACTTTCTAATTATTTATGCAGGTATTGTTTTCGCTTCAGAAGTCCTATAAAAAACTCCTTCTCGGTGTTTGAATCCCCTGGTAAAACACTAGCTCTCGTTTTTTATATATTACATAAAAGTAAACTAACTAGAATTAAGACAAAACAAAACAAATGCATGTGCAGTATTTTCTTTGCACACAAGCAGTAGGGAATACGAAAACGCCAATCCTTATTTTAATCTGTTCAGGAACGTGAACTCTTGTTAATATTATAAATTTAAAATCTCAATTTTTGGTCATAAAATATTGACAAAAAATTGACAAATCTAATACTCCAAATAGTTAGACACGTTATACATGCATCTGAAATCCATATTTACAATACCAGGTATGCAAAAAATTAATTAATTTTGACCCCTTGCGAAAACGAACTATGGCTTATGTACCTTCAACGTTAACCTCTCCTTATGAAAAAATGGCAAACTATTCCAACTGAGATAAAGAGCTTAAGACACTCACAGTTAAAAAACACACGATAAGAATCATCTTTTTAAATTTCAACTATAGCCAATAATGATGACATATTAATTATCAAATAAAGCACTTTTCGTTCCAACCTGTATTTACACATATATTTTAATACACTGTATTTTATGATTGTGAACTGTCTTTACTTCCTCCTTTAATCACTGCACACTTTTCCTCTATATATCAATTACATATAATCAAACTAGTCATTTCATAACAATAATCTTTACTTCTAAAACTCATTAATAATTCATGAGGGGAAAAACAAAAGAAATGAATGTTTAATGAGTGCACTTTATAATTTATTTTTATAATCCAAGCAGAAAGCAATCAAACCAGCGTCCTGCCAACCTGAAAATCTATTGGTCAGTTGGCGACATGAGCGTTCATAGTCCGCTGTCCGACGACGATCTGAATCCCTGATAGAGTATGTCTGTCTCGGAACTATTATACAGATAGAGCGTGTGTGTCTCGGAACTATTGGCTCATAGAACTTTTCCCTTGGAAATTTGATGTTCTTAAAACTCGAACTGCGTTCTCGGGTTTATATTTGTTTTAAGAACATCAAATTTCCTATCAGCCGATAGTTCCCTAACGGACACACTATTTGTATAATATGTCCGAGACAAACACACTCTATTTTTCGTTATTGTTCATCACAAAATTGTCTACCGCTCTCATCGGGCACTATTATACAAATAGTGTGTGTCCGTCTCGGAACTAATCGGCTGATAGTTTCCCTTGGAAATTTGATGTTCTTACCCGAGAACGCACAATCGAAAAATCGTCTTCCGCTCTCAGCGAGGGCTTATATGATATATAGTTTTAAGAACATCAAATTTCCAAGGGAAACTATCAGCCGATAGTTCCGAGACAAACACTCTATTTGTCGTTATTGTTCATCGCAAAATTGTCTGCCGTGCTCAGCGGGCACTATCGCCTGATAGTTTGCCTCCGCGGACGACAACTGTCACATCACGTGATCGCTCTTGACCAATGAGAGCGCGCCTAAATTTTGTGGTGAACTATAACGCCTGATAGTTTGCATCCGCGGACGACAACTATCACGTCACGTGATTGCTTTTAGCCAATGAGCGCGCGCCAAAATTTTGTGAACTATAATATTCAAATAGACAGTGTCCGTCGAGGAACTATCGGCTGATAGTTTCCCTTGGAAATTTGATGTTCTTAAAACTAGCATATGCGTTTCTCGGGCTTATATTTGTTTTAAGAACATCAAATTTCCGTGGGCAACTATCAGCCGATAGTTCCTCGACGGACACTGTCTATTTGAATATTCAGTATAGTTCACAAAATTTTGGCGCGCGCTCATTGGCTAAAAGCAATCACGTGACGTGATAGTTGTCGTCCGCGGATGCAAACTATCAGCCGTTATAGTTCACCACAAAATTTTGGCGCGCGCTCATTGGTCAAAAGCGATCACGTGACGTGATAGTTGTCGTCCGCGGATGCAAACTATCAGGCGATAGTGCCCGCTGAGAGTGGAAGACAATTTTGTGATGAACAATAACGACAAATAGACTGTGTTTGTCTCGGAACTATCGGCTGATAGTTTCCCTTGGAAATTTGATGTTCTTAAAACTAGCATATAAGCCCTCGAACTTCGTTCTCGGGCTTATATTTGTTTTAAGAACATCAAATTTCCGCGGGCAACTATCAGCCGATAGTTCCTCGACGGACACAGTCTATTTGTATAATAGTTCCTCGACGGACGCACTCTATTAATTTGTATAATAGATAGTGAGCAGCAAAAAAGCCGGTTTTCAAAGGGAAAGCAATGGCTGCCAAGTCGTCCAAATGTCAAAAACATAGTATTGTTTCAGTTTAGATTGAACTACTAGTTTCTTTCTACTAAAACTAATTAGACTACTCGCTCTGAATTTCTATGGCTGATAGTTGACTATGAGCGTATCTACGAGTCAACTATCAGCCGATAGAAACCTCGAGCTCACAGTCTAATTGTTAAATAAAAACCTCGAGCTCACAGTCTAATTGTTAAATAAAAACCTCGAGCTCACAGTCTAATTGTTAAATAAAAACCTCGAGCTCACAGTCTAATTGTTAAATAAAAACCTCGAGCTCACAGTCTAATTGTTAAATAAAAACCTTGAGCTCACAGTCTAATTGTTAAATAAAAACCTCGAGCTCACAGTCTAATTGTTAAATAAAAACCTCGAGCTCACAGTCTAATTGTTAAATAAAAACCTCGGGCTTGCAGTCTAATTGTTAAATAAAAACCTCGGGCTTGCAGTCTAATTGTTAAATAAAAACCTCGGGCTTGCAGTCTAATTGTTAAATAAAAACCTCGGGCTTGCAGTCTAATTGCATGTTAAATATCAAGGTGGTGGGTCTATATTCCACCAATGATAAATATAATTTATAATTTGAATCTTAAAGTCGTCCGAAATGAAGGTTTCCTTTGACATAGAATTCATGTTAAGTTATCACAAAACTACACAAGGCTACCTAGCTACGATCAAAGGGAAGTTACTTAAATTTAAAAAAAGCAAGGAAAAATGAACATTTTATGAAATTAAAAAAGAATAGATAAATTGATTATAACAATGAATTCAAACTATATCTATTGGTTATTGTTTTCTTTTTACGCATTTGAAAGAACTTGGATTGCCCTTAGTGAATAAAATAGTTGATTTGAATTTCTTGGAACAGCTGCAGTAAATTGATTAGTTAATTATATTTTTAAAGCCAGGATAAACAATATTCCAGTTGCATTATAACTGTTCTCAGCCGAATATTCGTAATTTAATATTTTTCGAGAAATAATGCTGTAAATTTATCCTATCGCATTTTCGATCGTTTTTTTTTAAGTGCTTTTCAATTAATTTTCGACCTTCTGTTTAACGTCTCTTTGTTTAATTAATAAACATTTGTGTTTTTCAGTCGTTCAAGTTCTTTCACGATAATTGACTTTTCGGTTACTTGCTTTGAAATATGAAGAGAAATTACCAAAAACTCATTCAGAAATGTGTCGCCTTAAAACTATCAACAATAGGGTTAATAAAGCCGTGAAGTAAATGTGCACGAATGCACGAGAAAGTTACCGAATGAATAACGTTGATTTCAGTTTATACAGGTGGCATATTAACGTTATACTAAAACCACAAATAACAAAAGCACCACTTGGAAATAGGGAACGCTAGCCCACACGCTTATTCTGTCAACATTTTGACGAACTAAGATGTAACATTTTCATTAACTTGAGTTTTAAAAAAAATATTTAAACTCTTTTAAAATATATTCATAGATGACATCTTAATGGCCAGGCGAATTATGATTTATGATAGAAAAGGATAACACAGCCGCTGGCTGGTACCGTTTACACAATTCGGTACGGATTCAACAAAATATAACAAGTTGGATTTAGATTACGCAATGTGTGGTTCGGAAATACTGATTAATGTGAAAGAAGCTCTGCCGGATGAAGAAGATACGTATGTACTCTATTATTTAAACAAAATCTACTTTCAACGAAACCCAAAAAACCCACAGACAAAGACTTTTACAGCGGGAGCACCATACAAAGAAAAGTCTAATTTATACAAGAGACGAATCTCCTTACGAAGAAAACCTGATATTTGTTACAGCCCATAAAACAACAACTGGCAAGAAAAGCAATCACTAATTAGTAACAAGATGGTGTGGACTTTCGGAGAGGTTGTAGTTACAGCAATGTTTCTCTCCGTTGTCATTTTTATTGGGATTTTTGGCAACATTTTAGTGATCATAGTCAGCGTCAAGAGGTCTGGTGTTCGGACAAGAGGTCGCGCGTTGATTGCTTCCATGGCTTTAGCCGATAGCCTGGAATCGCTAAACATGATATTCATGCTCACGACAGTATCATCATTCGGCAAGTGGATATTCGGTGATGTTTTATGCCAACTGCATGGCTTTGTGACAACAGAGTTTATTATTGCTTCAATGTACAGCCTAATGACGGTCAGTATCAACAGATATGTTATGGTGGTAAAGCCCAGTTACTACAAGAAGATATTTAGTAAACGAAACCTCATCCTAATGATAACTTTCATTTGGACATTCCCCCTTTGGTTCGCTATACCTCCGTTGGTTGGTTGGTCTGCCTTCGAGTTTCAACCCAATAAAGCAACTTGTATATTTGTCTTCAGCACTTCTGTATCTTATTCAGTTACATTAATAGTCTTCTGCGTCCCATTACCTTTATCAGTCATCATTTACACTTGCTATAAGGTCTTCCAACAAGTTCGACACCACTCGATGAGAGTACAGAATATGCACTCTGCCACCACTCTAAACGTGGAAGAGATAAAAATTACTAAGACACTGGTTGTGATAATAATGGCGTATCTCATTTGCTTTATACCTGCGGCAACAGTAAATTTGATGGAGATGCTAATACCCAAGTACAAGATTCCATTTTGGATTGATATTCTATCGATGCTTTTGTTGTTCGCTAACCATGCCAACAATCCCCTTATTTATGGGGTACTGAACAGGCAATATCGTCGAGCATTTAAAGCTTTATTACTTGGGCTATTTCCAACAAAGTGGTATCATAAGGAAGAGTCTATTGCTGAACATAGAGGCGGCGCTGTATCTCGAGCAATCACAGCAGCAGAGAACAATTTTGCTCCTTTGACCGCAGATCAACAATTTAATCTCCGCTTAACGTCGCCAGTCGATACTGTACCAGGATCATCTACCGCTTCTTCTATCGGAAGGTGAAAACAAAAAACAATTTATTACAGAAGAAATTATAAACGCCATGTATCAGAAACACTGAATTTTAACGGTCCTGAAACATAATAATAATAATATTTAACATTTGCGCAGTTAGCATATATATATGATCAGATGTGCCTTATAAACTGTGTAAGAAAGACTATACAGATATATAAGTTACTATAACTATTTATAGAGCTTTATAGCTAACTATTTAAAATCATCATGTGTATAATCCGCTAAAAATGTTTAAAAGCATGGTAAAAACGAATACTGATGAATGCAACTAAAAAAAATGACCATAGAATAACAATAACTACTAATAAGCTTTCCTAACTAAAAATGTCTTGAGCATGGTCTTAAAACGCGTAAAATTGACCTCTCCTCTGATTGCGCTTGGTAGTTTATTACAGAGTGTCGGGACCGCACCAGCGAACGCTCTGTCACCAAGTGTCTTGTCATAGATTGATTCTTAACATGAATTACGCTACAAAAATATTCTGGAGCTTCACCATATATGGCCTTAAAAGTAATAACTAAAATCTTAAAATCGATTCTAAATCTAACAGGCAGCCAATGTAAAGCATATAAGACAGGAGTCGCGTGACTAAAGCGCGGGATGGAACAGATTAGCCTAACAGCTGCATTTTGTACGCGTTGCAGCTTATTTATATGAGTGGTCGGTAAACCGCAACTGGAAGACTGTTACAATGATCAATCCGGCCCATTATGAAGGCATGCACAAGAGTCTGGGTAGACTCTTTCGTAAGAAATTTTCTTATACGTCGTATGTTGTGCAAATCATAACAAGAAGATTTACAAGTCTTAGTAATATGTGTCACTAGACCCAGGTTGGTGTCAAACCAGGTACCAAGGTTTATTGCAATAGCGACAGGGACGCTGACGCTGACGCTGACGTCGCCGACTGATAACTTATCGATGTTAACAACCATATATACGGGCTGAGCAAGCCAGGACCCGGCTAAACCACAGATCGAATTGAAATTTAGCATGTTGGTTTTTGTGGAGGGAGGAAAGCAAGGGCGTAGCAAGGGCGAGATACCACATAGGACGCCGCGATCGGGTACGAACCCGTACCACAAAGTGAGGAATATACTGCTGTATCACGATTCACTGATCATTTTGTTTATTTTTGAGACGCCAATATAACAATGGTATTGGCGTCTCAGAATACCAGCCTCTGATTGACTCTTGCGCGAGCCTTGCAGTTACATGGGTTCCAGGTAAAGTTCAAAAGTCGTTTGTTCAACATCAAGATTTCTACAATTTCACCTCCAAACACTGTAAATTACAAGATAAGAATTATTCAATCCTAAAGGTAAGGTTGGCATTGTAGTTTCCGTCAGAAATCTAACACTCTTATCCGCTAAAAGTACAATTTTCACAATTTTTTAGGAGATTTCAAAACACGTCGCGAAAGTTTTCTCCACTCAAGCCGTGAAACCGTTGCCATAGATATACTAGGCACCTTTTGAGAATTGAAATTACGATCAGCATAAGTTTGGTGCTTCATTCTCTTCTTAATTCCTTTAACAATTCCCGACTTAACTTTTGAATCGCGATACAAAACTAATTACGATTTTGAGACGCCGATACCGAATTATATTGCCGGCGTTGGAAGAAAATATATTTTTCGTATTGGGCTGTCCAATACGAAATATATTTTCTCCCAACTGGCCGGCAATATAATTAGGTATCGGCGTCTCAAAATTTCAATTAGTTTATACTACGTATAAAACTTATATCAGTTTATGTACAATGTGGGGTTATTCTTCAGCTTCTTCAATTCTTCTTCTGGACTTTATTTGAAACGATATCTAGCTTCCATCCAATTAATATTTTCTAAAACTCGCGCACACCTCTGCAATCAAAGAAAGTATTGTTTTCCTTACAAATTATCTTACAATGCCACCATCGTTAAACTTCGGTCAGTCTCTAACAGACGACGTGTTGAATGATCATAATGTATCGGTAAAGTTCTTTGTTAATATATTCTTGGTAATGTAATATTATTAGTGCGATCGATAGTTAAATTATATATTTTTCTGGTTAATAATTTATGTGTTATTCCTGTCGGAGCGTTAGCGTATATAGGCAGCACTCCTAATCTAGCAGAAAACTCGATTTTTTGGATCGGAAGATTCCACATGCAGTCAATCAGCAACACGCTTATATGAAGACTCAAAACGCAGCCAATCAGCAATAGGCGTATATGAAGACTCAAAATTCAGCCAATCAGCAACACGCTTATATGAAGACTCAAAATTCAGCCAATCAGCAACTCGCTTATATGAAGACTCAAAACGCAGCCAATCAGCAATAGGCGTATATGAAGACTCAAAATTCAGCCAATCAGCAACACGCTTATATGAAGACTCAAAATTCAGCCAATCAGCAACACGCTTATATGAAGACTCAAAATTCAGCCAATCAGCAACACGCTTATATGAAGACTCAAAACGCAGCCAATCAGCAACACGCTTATATGAAGACTCAAAACGCAGCCAATCAGCAACACGCTTATATGAAGACTCAAAATTCAGCCAATCAGCAACACGCTTATATGAAGACTCAAAATTCAGCCAATCAGCAACACGCTTACATGAAGACTCAAAACGCAGCCAATCAGCAACACGCTTATATGAAGACTCAAAACGCAGCCAATCAGCAACACGCTTATATGAAGACTCAAAACGCCGCGAGTCGTTTGCACTGATGCAGCGGCGGCGAACGTAACATGCTGCCTCAGTCAGTTCGAGGAAACATTCACGAATCAAATAATTATAATTCAGAACCTGATGTTGTTTTCCTTCGTTTTTGTTATTCACTTGGCAGGGCAAAAAGGCAGATTCTAACAAATGCCTTTCTTCCCTTTTGGTACATCTCCATGGAACACGTACAAACAAGCAAAAATCCTGATTTATTTGTTTTCATACTTTAAAAAAATTAACACTGAACCATTTACACAATTTCTTCCACTCGCACTCACTTTGGGCCGTTCATTTGACAAAACAATGTGGACAAACTGGGAAATGATGTTAATGTAATAACTGGTACACACTGTAATAGTAACGCAAAATGTAAAAACTTTTGACACAAATTATGAACTAAAATATATTAACGCAAAATGTAATAAAAGAGTTTAACGCAAAAGGTAGTAATATGTTTTGCTTTCAAATCGAACGATTCAGGACCTGGCACATAATTATTCAGTAATGCTAATCACTATTTACATAGCTTTACACATTCGCGAGGCCTGAGTTCCACTGAATCCCGAATAGCGTATCCTGGATTAAATTGTAATCGTGGATTTTGATTCTCTTGGTAAATGTGCCCGGCTTTCTCTTTACGGCTAGAATTACAAGTAGAAAGGGTACAACTTATTCCTCATCAAAAACAAGTTTTTAATCCTAAACAGTAGTCCACGATCGAACTACAGATTATATTAATCCTGGATTAGATTAATCAGGTTTTCAGGTACTGGGCCCAGCTCATTAATAGGTCCATGCAGCGTCCTCATTGAGTCTTTTTTAGAAATCGCTATTCGTAATACTAAACGGTTTAACTAGGTAGTGAGTTACAGTAGTTTATGCATTAACAACCGCTTGGTCGCAACCCAACTAGCTAGGTCGGAATTCGCACGTTTTTTAATCCAAAACGTCACGGGCAAAGATGGCTGCTTCTGGCGAGATTTTGGCGGACTCAACAGTGGCTTGTAGCTCGGCAAATACAGATGTCTTCATTTGGTTGGCACAGATCGACTGGAAATGTATGGCTGCGTATGCTGATTGGGATAAAAAGTAAAATCGATGCGATTTTCGTGAAAAAATGGCGACCCGAATGGGAGTGGCTTTGAACCCGAGATTTGAAGTTCGTTTCCTACCTTCCATTTCTTCTTTAGTACAATACAATACATTTTTATTTGCATTTCATCTTCATTTTTTTTTACAGATATATATTACTATATTTAGAAAATAATATCTGTAAATAAATATAGTTCTATAATAAATAAATATAGGGAAAATGTAAGGAAATGCCTAGAGCCTAAGTAAACCGTGAGGTTTATAAGTTTTGTAGAGTAAGGGATTTAAAATTCGCCCAAATTCACTGAAACAACGTACAGACACAGCCAAGACACAGATCATAGACACCAGGTAAGTGTTATTCATGATATTACAGTATATATATCGAAAATCTATATGTTAAAATTCCCATACAAACCCTTATAAAATAGCCATAAACAGAGCTTGGGTTTCCTGTGTTTGCGCCAACCTGCTTAGAGTGTTCATGATGTTACATAGCGCACCAATTCAAAACATTCTAACACTGGCTTTGATTGGGCAGAAGAAAAAAAAGTGCTAACGTCATGCTTGCATATTGGAAACTAATTAAGCGCTCGGGTAAGCAGATGTTATTTTTCTTCGAATTTATGAGAGTGAAACAATATATCTGCATAGCAGGTCGCTGGCGTAAGAAAAACACGCAGAAAAACACGCCACTCAACTCCTGGACTATGTATGACATCCGTTGGTTGGCTGGTCTTGTATACTTGTATATTTTTATTCAGCACTAGTCTTCAGCATCTTATTCAGTTACATTAGTGGTATTCTGCGTCACAGTGCCTTTATCAGTCATCATTTACACTTGCTATAAGGTCTCGATGAAGTACAGGACATTAGCTCAGCTACCACCATTCTAAACGTTGAAGAAATATAAATCACTAAGACGCTGGTCGTGGTTATAATGGCGTATCATTTGCTTTATACCTGCGGCAAAAGTAAATTTGGTGGAGATGCTAATACCTAACTACAAGATTCCATTTTGGATTGCTTAGTAACCATATAATGCCAACAACCCCCTTAATTAATAATAATAATAATAACTTTATTTCAGTGTCAGAATCGATAGTAGTTCTCACTTAAATAAATAAATACAGGAATTTAAACTAAAAAAATCACTACCTTACCCCCTCCCACTGCTTTATTACACAAAGGTATATGTCAGTCCAGTTAATTTAACTTGCTCATGAATTAGATCACGAAATAAACTTTGACAAATGGTGTTGTATCCCGGCCGTTTTTGTGTTCAAGTTTTGGAGCAAAAAGTAGAGATAAGTGAATCCTAACAAACTTTGATACTGGCCTAGGCTGAGCTACAAAAATCCCGAAAAATGCTCTAAAAATCTATCCGGATAATCCCAAAAATATTTCTACAAATCTCAACTTTTTTTAAAAAAATCCCGAAAATTTGTTTAAAAATCTCATTTATCATTTTTTTAAATATGTAGATTCTTCATGTATGTCTTCCAATACAACGTGTTTTTTTAAAATTCAGCTCAACATCTACAGTAACTGCAGTTACCTGAGCTGCCGCCATGTTTTCTAGGCAACTCAACCCCATTGGAATCATGGGAAACATTGCCAAAGAGGGAAACCGCTGGATTAATAAAAGTATAATCAAAACGAGTATAATCAAAACTAATCAATTTATGTCTCAGTATATTAATTATTGTCTAAAAATCTCTAAAAGGTTCTAAAAATCATCAGATTTTCTAAAAATCTTCAGATCGTCTAAATATCGCCCCAAAATATCCGGATTTTTGTAGCTAAGCCTATACTGGCCAGTTTCCATCTGGTAATCCTCTAGCACTCACAGATAAACAAATATTCTCTCTTTCTTTCTTTCTTTCTTTCTTACGTTAAATGTGTAAATTTTAAGTACGAACAAACCTTTAGTTACAAATCAAATCCGATATCTCAACGTGAACAACTGCTTCATGTCGATCAAGCTAAATAAGCGAAATTCAGAAAAACAAAAATATTTGCTCCCCTCTACGAACCATTTCTACCGGAGTACGGGAATCGTTTCCTCTAGCTAGATCAAATAAAGATGCTAAACATATTTTAGAAAAGGGATCGTGACTATATTTTTCGTCTAAGTATAAACGACTTCATTGCCACTATGATACTTTCACCTAACAAATTAACATGGCCTCCATGTCCTTGTTACACAGGAAATTGATTGACCAAGAATGAAATATTTATCCTGAGAGTTGAAGTCCTAGTGTGTTTTAATTTCAACTCATTTTATTGCTTGCTGTTTAATTATAATTTACGACGTTTCATTTTCATTTATATATCTGCAATTTTCGAAGTTCTGAAAGCCAATAAAGGCTCAAGTACTTTATGGCCGGCTTAAATCTTTATTTCGTGTTTCATGAAACGGTAATTTATATATAATATTACTGCTTACTTATAGAGGGTACCGATTTAGACCGAATAAATTCCATTTTAGAGATCATTGGTCGAGACCTAAATACGTTATCTTGTATCGAGCCTTCAAAAGTGCAAGTATTTATTTATTTTAAAGCCGTTGTGTGATTTAACTGGAGATGCGAAATTTGATAAAATAAAAATAAACCCAACATTTAACGAGATGGCTGATTTCGTGAATTAAAGAAGTCAACAGCGTTAAAATGATCCTCTGTAGACGACAAAAACTATATTTCTGTACAGAGTGGTTCAGGCACAACATCTTATTATTTGGAAGCCAGATTCAAATCTCCATTCATAATTTAAAAGAATGTATTCAACTTTAAAATATGTGACTACGTTTGGATGGTTGTATAACATAGATGGTTTTATTTAGTTTAGTTTTTTTTTGTATGGATTAAATATTAATTCTGCTCAGTCATGTTTCATAACGGAAGTGTGGATTGACAGTCACGTGCGTCCTTTCTAGGGTTTGTCAGATGTAATATAATTCAGGCCAGCATTTAATATCACTACGATATACGTCATTAACAGCGCTCATGCCAAGTAATTTAAATTACCTTTGGTATATGGCGTGATTTTACTAGCTTTGATCTATTTGTATTCACATGTTCAATTTTTAAAACTTCAACAACACTTTCGCGCGCAAATTGATTTAGTGGAGCTATTCAGTTGCATTGGCAAAAATTATGGACATCAGCGGAAAGGTACTGCGGGCGCCTTTTAGCCGATTCAAAATCGCGGCTTATAGTGAGTGAGACTGTAGGTTCTTTATAGACCTTACAACGCATAGCCTGGGAAACCAGCCGACTCTTATCGCTCCCCACTCGCGAAAGAGACGTCTGGGAAGTGAGGCAGAAAATGCCATACGGATGACGTAGCAGATAGCCGTTTCACGATGCATAAATAAGTTGCAATTCTCAGAAGCCGAATGCGAACAACAGAGTTCTTTTCAAGGAATATAACTACCGAGGCTGCTCGTTTGCTTGGCAGTTGATCACCGTCACGAACAACTCATGAAATTCAAGCCATTGTGATTAAAAAGCCATTTTTTAGGATTCGTCATCTCTCCGGCATCTGTTGTTCGTTGTTGTGACGTCATAAGTGATGCCTCCTTTTTTGGTGAAATTCCCCCTTTAGTAAACGTTACAAACAGACTATACCATCAAAGGGCCTCCATGACACACATTCATTTGGTGCAAATTTTAACGTTCTACGACTACTTCAGCAAAAGTTATAGAGGAATGACTGTGGCTATGACGTCATATTTAGTGACGTCAGGAGTCGTACCTAAATAAGGCTGCCTATTGTTAAACTCAAGAAAATAAAATAATGTGACTTTTGAGTGCCAGACTAGAGCATTTCATCATTAAAACTCGAAAATCACTTAAAGGATATTTTTCTAAGGGCATGTATAAAAAAGTATGACGTCATAATGAATTTTAAGCTGGTTATAGGCAAAAATCAAAATTCTAAAAATATACGATTTTAGCCACCAACGTGTTTTATGATTGGACACAATGTCATGCAACAGTATTTACAACTCTAAAAGATGAATGAGAGATATTTTCATAAATGCTGTTGTGTTGTTGTGTTGGACAAAATTCAAACTTTCATAACTTTTGATTTCCTTAACCAATCGACATCGGGTTTTCGATTCCTTCATTCTCATCACGAGGAGATTTTAACAATATACGACATTCCGTTTTTAGAGGTAATGAACATTTGTAAGAAACGTATTACAAATGGATAAATGGACGTCATTGTGATGTCACAATGGTATTAACATAGCTTTAAAAAATCAGGTTATATTCCTTTTACGATTCTACATACTTCTACCAAAATTCAATTATCTGCGTTGAAGACATTTTAAAATATAGAACTCATGCCGTTTTAATGGTCGTTTGTGCCTGCCGTGTTTATATCCCAGCAAACATTGCAGGATTTAGGTTAACAAAACAAGATGGCGGACAGAAAGCAATATGGTGACGTTTCTCTCTTTTCTTGTCGAGTTTTCTTCGAAAATGTAATCCTATATGGCGTCCTGGCACTAACATTATTTCACCAAAACTCAGACGTCTTTGGAAGTACTTTGGAGGAGTGTTATTGTACGTTTTATTGGCGATATGGATGCATTGAACACTGCTTTATTGACATCGAGGCGAATTAATAAGCCTCACCGAAGACTTGGCGTACTGTTGTACCTCAAACTGTGCATGGGTTCAGCCAGATTACAGACAACAACATAGAGAACGAGGAGCATTTGAAGGGCGAAATGGACTTCTCGGGGAAGTACTTTGCCGACAATCTGAGGGATTGTTTGTGGTCTCAATACACAGTTTAATCCGTAACGGGCGTAAGTTATTGGTCCCGAGGCGAACAAATATGAAATCAAACTTAGGAGGTCTACAAATTTGAAAAGTTTTATGTTTTTCATACATTTTCTTATACGAATCGACAGCCATTTTAGACAGTGATGCGCATGTGCGCCGCCATCTTGTCTCATATTTCTGCCAATGTGTGAAAAGAGAATTGGAAAATATAGAAAGTACTGAAAAAAAGCAATAGAATCATTTCGCAGCTACATGTACCTATAACTATATTAAAAACAAGAGACTGTATGCAGCATGTACTCGGGCCATATCAGCCTAGTCTCAGCCTAACGTCTTCTGTAACTGCAAGTGGCACGCATGATCAGTACCTGTACCTGCTGACCACCTAGTTGGGTTCTCAGTGGCCTCGGGGGTGAGCCCAATCGGGCGAGGTTAGTAACTATGTAGATGGGTGACCACCTGGAAATAGCTCGTGTCATAGCCTGTAGGCATTTCCTTTAGGTACTAACTTTTTTTGCTGTTTTCTTTTCTTGGATATCGTGTACCAACACCTTTAAGGGAATTAAAAGTCCTAAATTTTATTTAGTTAGGATAACTTTAAATTAAAATCATAATCCCTGGTCTTGCGAGGCCAAGGCCGGATCAATCACAGGCCGGTCTAGTCTCTAGCAGTATAAAGAAACACAGGTTAAATTAGAATGCATAAAACTCTGAAATAATATCGAAGCGAACATAATTTAACTCCTGTCATAGCTTTGTATACAGTATCGAAGCTCTTTTCGATCGGCATGCCGGAGTGCGAGATCGGCATGTACGCTGTAGCCTGCATAGGCTTGTTAAAGCGCTAGCTCGGTACTTGATTTAGAAAAACAATCGACAAGTGCTACTTGTCCCAATAATGAAATTACTTTATATATTAGTTAATTATATAGAATTCGGCAATCTATTTTCTGTATCGTCTCATTTATTGAAATTTTTCTGTATCGTCTCATTTGTTCACATTCATGCAGTTATATACATGTACATGTATATACGTTTTTCCCTTTCAGTCTTTTTTTATGCGTGTAATTTCCCTATATGTAAGCCTAAGCTAACTTCTGTTATCAGGTACCATATACAATAGCTGTTCCGCCACTCAGCCATATAAGCCTCTGGCTTTGGCTATCATGCTTGTAAGAACCTATTATTTGATAACAATAAATTGAAATTGAAATGATCCCTAAAGGAGTAGAGGAGTAAAAGAGGACATACACAGAATCTTGTTCTCTCAGATGTCACATCGATCGGTGTAAATAATCAGCTTTAGTTATATTCTCGGCTTTTATTTGGCCTTGTTGTTCGACCTTGCGGAGTGCGAGGCTTGTAGCGATCGGTACTTGACTTAGAATTAAATCAGTACTGTTTTGTTGTTTACGTTCGACCTTTTCCAAGCCATATGTTGTAGTCATTTCAGGGAAGACCAAAGGAAGATTTCTCAGTGTAAAAAGCTGATTTGAAGAGTAGTTGATATTCTTCTTGTTCTCTGGTGGAGATTTAAAGCGAATTCGACGAAATTTAACCTTCCCCATCTTAGATGACCCGCCACCCGCGAGTGTCCTTCAGAAGCGGTGTGGAATATGATTGGTTGACCATGTCACGCGTTGAAATATCCTAACCCGGCAAAAAAAAAAGCCATATCAAACAATTGGTGTCGTTCAGAGTAATATTTGGGCCTGACTAGATGCTAGTGAGGCATACATTGTACGCTCATCCTTTTCAAATTTCTCTATCAATTTTTTAAATCGCACTTCCTGTAGCCTATGTTGTATCCGCCTCTCTTCTGCCGGCTCGCTACACTTCCTGAACGTGTTCTAGTATTCGAAGATCCGTCCTGCTTTCCAAATATGGAATATATTGACCATATATGGAATATCACAGGGAGCTCTCAGGAACGACACTTTTATCAATAAATTGTTTGATATGTTGGAAAACTAGACTCGGGACTGCCCACAGACAGCCCGAGTAATAAAGTTTTCAGTCAAAACTAAGAATTGTCTGCAAAAAACCTCTAAATTATTCTGATATGATACTTTGTTTAAAATGATCCTGCGAAAACAAATGTTTGAATACTGCCGGTATCCTGGAATCTGGGAGGAATAGAAAGGAAGCCATAAAGGATGAAACTTAGTTCAGTGTTAAAGAAAATATCATCCAATAAGCTACGTACTTTAGAACGTTTTATCTGTTTTTATTTTACTCCACGGAACGTTATACGTTGTGTTCCTTGCAAAATCGGTGTCACAGCAAATCCGCAGTGGGAAGCACACATTTACGTATACAGAGGTGCCAATTTCCTGTGATACAAGTATATCCCATAATCAGGTCCAGTTTACGTATGTATCACAGGATCAATATCTGTAGCTGGTGCGGACACTTTGGGAGAGACTTTGGGCGAACCAGCCACGGAGATTTTCTTTTAATTTATTAGGAATAAGTTATGAAATTCGGTCATAACATTACATCAATTATTGCATTCCAATCATATTTGTGAAATTACAAGGCTTACATTTCGAAATTCGCTAAAATAGGCCATATTACTGACTCACTAAATGCAATTACAATACTAGCCTGCGTCGCATCCGAACTGAACCCTGGTTCAGTCCGTCTGCGAATTAACGAACGAAAGCTTGTTCTGGACCCCCAGCGGAGTAGCACGATTATATGTACCCTCCTTTGATTGGTTTTTACTAATGCTCACTCTTACACGTCTTCTGAATGGCCATTCAACTGTCACCAGCCTCGGAGATTATGATGGGCCGCTCGGTTGAAACTGTTCGTTTGCATCTGAGTCAGCTGTTTACTTGGGATTTCTCGCCCTAGACGAGCTCAGTCGTCATTTCCCTGTGTTTTACTATCGGAGAAGGTTAGGTTTATTTCAATTTCGGGTCAGGTTTTGAAGTAATGTAACATAATAGGCTGTCCGTGGTTTAGTGCCACATGAAAGGAAACTTGCCGAACACATTAAATAGAATCTGTCACGACAAAATGCTCGTTCGAGGAACACACAAACAAATCTCCCATGCAGCTTGGAAAGATCTAGTATGTGCCACATCTGAACTCAACTACGGTCAACTGCCCTTGTTCTAGCAAACAGATATTGTACATATGCCATTGCTTTTCTCAACGTGACATATTTTGAAATTTAAATTAGCCGTAAGTCGCACTGGTGACAGTTGAATGGCCATTCAGAAGACGTGTAAGAATGAGCATTAGTAAAAACCAATCAAAGGAGGGTACATATAATCGTGCTACTCCGCTGGGGGTCCAAAACAAGCTTTCGTTCGTTAATTCGCAGACGGACTTAATCGGGGTTCAGTTCGGATGCGACGCAGGCTATTACAATACTAGAGTGTCCTATGATATATTATAAATCAAGTTTGTGTACCTGAAGGGTGGATCTCCGGTGGTTACGACGTTTTATAGCTTTTCTTTGACTGTACTTATTATCTCGCTTGACTCTTGACTAATCTCGTGACCTGGCGTGGATCGGACGCCGTAATCCGATCCTTACATATATTATTAACTTGGAGCTACGTTAATCATTAAGAAATCACGTTACTAATCAAATATTAAATCAACAAATATAACAAAACAATGTCAATGTTCGTATCATAACAAATTGTCCACAACAAATCCTCCAGGGCCGCCAACTTCGGCGCTGCGCACTTCGTGGGTTGCTCACTCCGCCTCGCTGATGACGCAGCACTTTTGGACTGAACGCTGATATTCTCCTGACTTGGTCTTGACGCTGATTTTCGTACAATATCGTCGGGTCCGGGGTAAGTCGCCATCACACGTCCAAGATCCCACTTGCCTCTCGGCGCGTTGTAATCCACTAATAGGACGACATCTCCAATTTGCATTTGGCAGCCTTCTCTCTGCCACTTCGCACGAACTCGACTGATCTGAGTTGGCACGTACTCTCGTATAAACCGTCGCCAGAAATTGTTGACCAACGTCTGGACCAACTGGAAACTATTCCTTGGGTTCTTCGTATCTTCATATGGACCGTGAGGTACATATGCAGAAGCTCTGCCTAAGCTGAGATGCATATGGTTGGGAGTCAGGGGTCTTGGGTCATTGGGGTCGTCAGACATGTAGCTGATGGGGCGACTGTTTATGAAGGACTTTACTTCTGCGAACACCGTCGCCATCTCGTTCCACGACAGTGTTTGGTTTCCTATTGCAACGCGCAGCCCGCGCTTCGCCTGCTTTACCATGCTCTCGTATAAACCACCACGGGGTACTGAAGATCCATCTGATCTGGTGTAGCATAGCAAAATCCTATAGATGTCTTCTACTGTCTTCGACAAGCTTTCGCAGCTCTACTTCGGCTCCGACAAACGAACCACCATTGTCTGAGATGATCGTGTCCGGCCATCCGTGGTTTGCGGCAAAGCGTCGTAATGCTTGCAGAAAGGCTTCACTCGAGGATCTTTCGACTATTTCAAGGTGAATGGCTCTTGTGGTTGCGCATGTGAACACACAACCCCACGCTTTGGTAGTCTTGTTCCTTCCGTACTTTAGGTTAAATGGCCCGAAGAGGTCGACTCCTGTTACTTTGAAAGGCGGAGACATCAACTTCAGTCTCTCTGATGGCAGATCCGCCATAAGTGTGACATGCTGTGGTTGGCGTAGCTTCCGGAAATTGGTGCAATCTCGTGTCAATTGCAATGTCAAGTTTCTCCCTCGAAGTATCCAATATTTCGCCGTTGACTCACAGAGGGTTCTCTCTCGTCCGGCGTGGTTGACTTTCTTGTGTGCTGATCTCATTATGAGTAACGAGATGTGGCTCATTGGAGGGAGAAGAGCGGGATGTACTTGATCGTAGGGTAACTGAGACCTGTTTAATCTACTGCCTACTCTGGCGATGCCATCTTGATCGGCAAATGGTGACAAGTTTGGGTAATCTGCAATCTTGAGATCACGTTGAGACTCTCGAACCCAGTATTCTTCTGCGGCTACTACTTCACCTGGTTGTAAGGGACCTTTCTTGATTTCTGCTGGATCCTTGAGATGACACTTCAGGTTGTTAACGAATCGCAAGCAGAATGCTGTAACTCTCGTCAATTTGCCCCAGCTTGAGAAAGCTGATGGATCTAGGAGCGCTGTAGTCTGGATGACATCGGCCATTGCGCTAACTGGCTTCTTCTTGATCTCGGGGTCTTCGGCTTCTTCTTTTGATACCTTTGCGACCTTCTCGATCGGCCAATCTACCTTGGACTCTTTAAGGAAGAGTGGACCATTCATCCAACGCCCCGTGGTCAGCTCTTCAACTGATATTCATCGACTCAAGTCATCTGCTGGGTTCTGATCAGTCGGTACGTGTCTCCAGCAGCTTGGATCCCACGTCGATTGGATTTCGGCGACACGAACGCCAACGAAGGGCTTGAATGTAGCGGACTGGGATCTCAACCAGTTGAGGACTATTGTGGAGTCTGACCACAAAGTGACGCTCGCTGGCTTCGTCTTGAACTCGTTAACGATGGTTTGCGCAAGTCTCGATGCGATCAGGGCGGCCATCAGCTCCAGTTTGGGAATCGTCGTCTGGCGTATTGGCGCTACCCTGGCTTTCGCTGCTACCACATGGACCTCTGGAACTTGTGTCGTCGGCCACAAAAGATAAGCGACCGCGCCATACGCTGCTCCGCTTGCGTCTGCAAAGACATGCAGCTCTGGTAAGCCTGACGCGTTACGTGGCTTGTGGTACCTCGGGAACTGGACACCCTTAAGACTTTGGATCTCCTCAGGAAGCTTCAGCCACGTGGCGCTTGCTTCGTCGGGAAGGGGGTCGTCCCAGTCAAACTGCTTGGCTTTCCAGATGCCTTGAAGAGCGATTCTCGTCTTGATGGTGACAGGGGACGCTAGGCCAAGGGGGTCGTATAGTCTTGAAATACTGGACAGAACTGATCTTTTCGTGAATTGCTGTAGCTTTACTTCCTTCGAGGCGAAATCGATTGCGTCGGTTCGTGGATTCCATCCCTCCCCGAGTGTCTTCATATATTACTCGCCATCGAGATTGACGGTGGGCATCCCTGAGGTCTGTTCCTCGTCAGTCTCGTGCTCATCGGGTGTAGGTGATAGCTTGTTGCGCACATCTTCTTCTGAGCATATCCATTCTTTAATCTTAAAGGACCCTGTTGCGATCGAGTTCTTTGTCTAGTTCGTTGATGCTCTGGGCTGCTAACTCGGTACTTGAACACGAGAAAATTAGATCATCCATGTATCTGTCTCGCTGAAAAACTGTAGCCGCGTGCGGATTATTTTCTCGGTTTTCTTCTGCCATCCTCAGCATCACAAAGCTCGCCATGTCAGGATAAGCCTTATCGCCGAAGGTAATCCTCTGTAGGGCGTAGACGATTGGCGGTCGGGACACATCTAGGTTCCTCCAGAGAAATCGATGGACGTGTGTATCGTCTTCGGGGAGGAGTATCTGTAAAAACATCTTAGATATATCTCCCACACAGGCGATCGGCTCTTCTTCCATGGAAGCCCGATCATGTAACGGTCATCGTGTCGCTTGCAAGATTTCTCCATCAGTTCCGGTGACAGGAGCAGTCGGCTGCTTGAACGCCGAGTGTCTCGAATTCGTAAAACTTCTCCATATCGATTCGCTGCACAAAATTGATGGAACAGAGTGCCGATGTTTCCCGCCCATGGTCCGATCCGATCACGTACCATCCGAGCTTGGTTTTCTTGGCCACGGGCTCGAACGGCTTGCCCTGGCGCGTTTCCTTCTCAGCGTGCAGGTGACTTCAATGGACTCCAAGAATTAAATCGATAGGACCTGCGGTGTGTGATAATTCAACGTCACGGAGATAAGATAACGAGTCGAGCCATTGGCGGTCTAGTTCTTGCACATTGTGAATGGTCTTGTTAATCTCGTGCGCCTCAATCATGAACTCTTCGCTTCCATTCATCGGGATCACCCAGAAGTGGACTCTCCTACTCTCGGATTGTTCAACTCTCTCGCCTCCAACAACTGCGAGATCTATTCGTTCTTTCCTGCCCTGCAGCCCAAGTTGCCTAGCAAAATCCGTCCATATGACTGTCGTTCTCGCGCCGCTGTCTATCAAAACGTTACCTTCGCGAATTCGCCCGTTCAGTGCCCTAAACCGTACCCTAACTACCGGCATCATGCTGCTCCGGTCTAGAATTCAGACCGAATTCGAAATGGATTGTAGCTATACCTGTCCAGCTGTGCGAAATGGATAAACTATACTGTAACTTTGAAAGTCGATTTTTGACCCAAAACGAACGAATTCACCAGACATTCAGCTACGACCACAATTCATATCGGTTTGTCGTTTGTATACAATTTCCTGACCCTGTAAAGGAAACAGGATGCATCAACTGGAAACGACAACGAAAAGCACAGGAAAATCAATGCAGTATAAAAATGGAGATTTCGAGTTTACATAGTACGTATTTTGAACGAGCTTGATCTTAAACTCCTTGGCGCTACGTGTCTAAATAAACTATTTTATTTTATTGTATTGTATTGTATCGTATTGATACAACTACTACTTCTGCTTTGCAGTGAGATGGATTTCCTTCACTCTTCTGTTAGCTTTGCATTACGGTGGCCCAGTCATGATCAGGTTACCGCGTTATCACGTAATTGCCACGTTATGAGTTAACGTGGTATCGTGGTAACCTGACCGGACCACCGTAGTACGCTTTGATCTAATTACTTGAGCTGCCTGTGGCAGGCACGAGTCTAAATCTGCAGGCCGTTATTTGTTTGTTCTGTGCAGCAAAATTTCTGAATTATGCGTTAAATTATGCATTAATTGTTGGCGCTAATAGATTTCTCTCCAGTCCAGTCGCCATCTTAAGATTCTGCTGACGCTATTCTTGTTTGAGGTACGTTAATTTCGTAGGTTTTATGCCACATTTCATCACATTTCATTTTACTCTCGGTCATAATACATACCAGCGCAAATACCATGATCGGTAGGCCAACAGTAAAATTATTTTGACCGTGTTTTTGGCTGGTTTACCGATCTCGTATCGAGACCTGTGTCCGTTACACAGGTAAACTGAATAGCTGATTTATAGCGAAATATAGCGATTTACTAGCAAATATATATACTGTGTTTTAATAACCAACAGACATTTCAGTTAATAATCTTTAATCCAACAAATACCAATATGGACTCGTAATGGCTCATTATGTATAGCAACAACAGCAGATAAAGTTACACAGAGGCACACAAATTGACATAGCTCCATCACAGGATGGACAGGATACAACTTATAATATGGTACAAATATAAATATACATTTGAGACAATCATCTATTAGTACTCGGAACCTGCAGTATAATAGGACAGCAGACTAAATTGTAAAC
This sequence comes from Actinernus sp. WN-2022, assembly GCA_030867875.1. Taxonomy (NCBI): domain Eukaryota; kingdom Metazoa; phylum Cnidaria; class Anthozoa; order Actiniaria; family Actinernidae; genus Actinernus; species Actinernus sp. WN-2022. The sequence continues at coordinate 37,999,265 of JAOWCC010001679.1, forward strand.
GTGTGTTACATGAATAAGTAGTGTTTACAGTAAAGGGTCAACTTCTTTAATTTACATACGAGAAAAACAAAAATATTAAATTATATATATACTAGGGGAGCAGAGAATGAAAGTCATCGCGCTACCGGCCACTCCTAAAGACTGCTAAATTCAGCTGATAATTCTTCCCTTTGGTTATTACTAAGAGGATTTCAAATGAAAGTGTATTTCATCTTCAATCTCATTGGAAACACACTATCAGAAATCTGAAGAACGGTAGTCCAAAATAAATAATATAAATCATGGAACGCAAAATATCAAAGAAAAAATCCTGCCTTGCACAACCAAGTGGCCACAAAAATGGCTGCATTGATGTATATAGCGATACTTACTGTTTGTAAACACTGACGTCATTTATATATTTGCATATATAATGTGGTTGGCAAAAAACTCCGCGTGTTTGTATGACTTGTATGGCATCTAGCGATTAAATTGGGCCTCACGAAATACATCTTAAAGTCTCAATTCTGCTTCCATATCCTAATTCTTTTATAAGACTTATAAGTTAAGAGCATATAAGCTTCTTTAACAATAAACTCAGTTTCATCCATATTACTGTTAGGCTTTTGCACATTATGTTAACATTATTGTGAGTATTTTGGCAAAGCCAGGTTCACAATTATCAGCGGCCTGATGACGGGAGAATTAATATGAACTTCAATTGCAGGGATAGGTGCCCCGACTTAAGGAAAAAGCAAAGCATGCACTGGACCTGATTATTTGGATATCCGGTGTCACAGGAAATTGGCACCTCTGTAAATGTGTATTTCCCACTGCGGATTTGTTGTGACATCGGTTTTCCAAGGAATACAACAACGTATAACTTTCTGGAGTAAAATAAAAACAGATAAAACGTTCTTAAGTACCAATGTAATTCGTTTAGATTTTCTTTAACGGGGAAGTTTCTTTAAAACTGAACTCAGTTTCATTGTTTATGGCTTCCTTTCTTTTCCTCGCAGATCCTCGGAGACTAGCATTCACATAATTTAGATTTCTTTTTGCAGAACATTCTATTTAAATTATTTCCTCGTAATAAAGGTAGTTGGTAAATTATTTTTTTTCTTTCACTATTCTGTTTTCACAAACGAATGATCACAGTCATTAGTTTGACTAATGGTCGCGGGTCGCGAGTAGACGGTGTGGGTGCGGGTAAATAGGTGCGGGTGCAGATAAATAGGTGCGGGTGCTGGTAAAAAGGTGCGGGGCGGGTAAAAGGGTGCGGGTGCAACTAAAAAGGTGCGGGTTCAACTAAAAAGGTGCGGGTTCATCTAAAAAGGTGCGGGGCAACTAAAAAGGTGCGGGTGCAAGTAAAAAGGTGCGGGTAAAGAGTTGCGAGTTCCATTTTAAGGAAAACCGGAACAAGATGGCCCATAACCTTGGTAAGGAAACCGGAGATGTTTTCAAGACCCTTTGCGATGACATGCTGACTGCTAACCTCGAAGAAACGTATGTAAATGCTAAAACTGCCTTAGACAAGTTCGTTAATGAAAAACCAGAGAGTCAGTTTCTCTTGACGTGGGTAGATTGGTGGGACAAAAGGAAAGCCTTTATCTTTCGTGCGTTTGCTCCAAAAGACTCACCGAGGATGAATCAAGCTGAAGTGATCCACTCCGGGTGGGCCCATCGAGACCAGCCAAACCTGTCTCTGCTGGAAGCAGCTCGAGCAGATACTAGAGACAGTATCTTGCTCGCCGCCGAACTCAAATGTTTTCAGGAAGGAACCTCAAGGGGAGGTAGTGGTCCTTCAAGTCGAGAGAGGCAGAAGCGGTCTCATCAGCGAGAACTAGCTAAAGCTGCTCAGCTTGGAAAAGAAGTGATCACGACCAAATCCAAGCCACGCAAACGAATAAAAATAACCATTAACGCTCCGACCCAGAACACTCCACAGCTACAACCTGCATTATATAATGCACCACAGATTCGGAACACTCCACAACTACAGCCTGCATTATATAATGCACCACATATTCGGAACACTCCACAACTACAACCTGCATTATATAATGAACCAAACACGTTGCATGGCACTACCCAACACACGCTATGACGTAGCTAGCGTCTAATACGCATGCTCACATCTTATTACCGGTAGAGTGGCAACCATGTACAGCTGTTTCGTCCTTGTTAGGACTCATCAGCATGGCATAGCCCCCAAGACCGTCAGCCTCACTTTAGATCATAGGCCTCAGAATCTGGTTACTCTAGCGGCGAGCTCGAAAGCTGCTTTAAACCCCAGCCACCACGCTACACGTGTGGAAGCTAGAGATGTGAACATGCGCTATAGCCGTGCCATTTCCATTTTGCACTACTAGATCCTCTTCGGAGAGATCCACATTGCTATAGCGCTTGTTCACATATCTAGCTCCCACACGTGTAGCGTGGTGGCTGAGGTTTAAAGCAGCTTTCGAGCTCGCCGCTAGAGTAACCAGATTCTGAGGCCTATGATCTAAAGTGAGGCTGACGGTCTTGGGGGCTATGCCATGCTGATGAGTCCTAACAAGGACGAAACAGCTGTACATGGTTGCCACTCTACCGGTAATAAGATGTGAGCATGCGTATTAGACGCTAGCTACGTCATAGCGTGTGTTGTGTAGTGCCATGCAACGAGTTTGGTATTATATAATGCACCACACATTCGTAGCACTCCACAACTACAGCCTGCATTATATAATGTACCACAGATTTTCAATACTACACAACAGTATCACAATGGAGCAGGTTTCTGGCATTCCGGCTTATCGCCCCACCCATATGTACTTGTGTTACGGATGTGGTGCTGAATTTGCAGACCGTCACCGACAATCGCCAAGCAACATTGTCGTTAAACACATTGACCGCCGACTAATGCGACGTGACGAAAGAACCGGCAATCTGATTTACAGTACTGATTTCAGTAATACGTATTATCTTTTGAACTCAGCACACATCAGCCGGAATAATACTTCCTTCGATGGAAGCGTGCAGGTACAGGAGCCCATTACCAGGAGCGTCCATCTTCCCCACTGTGTCTGTACCCCAGCACAGAGGTAGATGAGGCTATTTTTTGCATTGCGTTTCGCCCGAAAAAGAACAAAGGTAGGCTATTCTTAGCCAATCAGATAGCTAACGTCACTTCTCATTATTATTCATTATCATTCTTCTCACTTTCAACGCGGGAATTTGAATTGCTGGTTTTCACTCAATCCCCAGAGATTCAAATGTTGGTGCCCCAACAAAAGAAGCTAACGAGGAATCTATTGTTTAAGGGCACCAACATGATGGCGGCAACCTCTTTTCGCGGGAATTTCGAATCTAAAAATAGCCTCATCTACTCCTGTGCTGGGGACCCAACCCATAACAGAGGAACGCTCCTGGTAATGGGCTCCTGGCAGGTATCAATAGAAAGAAAGATATCAATATTTCGATACTATGGAAAGTAACTACCTCGCATCCAGTGACGTACGTCTGGTACTTACCTATATAGAACACCTTATTTTAAGAGGCTTATCGCGGAAAAAACACATTCTTGACAATATCTTGTGGCCAAATATGTTTAAAGTGCCACTCAAGCCAAAAAAATGTATTACTTGTATCGACTAGTATATAAGATTAAAAGTATTGTGTTAAAATATTTTAAAATTCCGTTGATGCATCCACGAGTTATTATGGTTTTAAACCGCCTCCGGGTTAGCTCAGTGGTTAAGCTCCGGTCTGTTGAGCGGGAGGTCCCGGGTTCAAACTCCGGCCGGACCAACACTCGCCATTGCGAAAACAACTGCAAATGGTTAGACCTTCACGTCTTCTCGGATAAGGACGTTAAAGGGATACCCGAGTGAAAAACACATTTGGGCTCAAAAGCATCTTTCAGATGTACTTTGTTGAGAAAATGTATTAAAATTTTATAAAACTTTTTCAGAGTTGAGAACATTTTAAGGTATTTGTGTTTCCATGGTTACGGTTCTCACAGTCGCGTGACGTGACACGATTAAAAGGTGATATCTAATGCAGCTTTGACGTAAATTACAGTTGTTAACTCTTGTTAACAATAAATTATAAAAAATAAATATCATAAAATGTCCCCATTTTCACATGAAACCCTACACTTGTGCATATAACCCTACGTTGTTTTCATTTTATTTAAAAATATACTGAAATTCGCATTTGATCGGGAGTGTGTACAGCGAGCACGGTTTTTTTTCACTTCGTTTAAGTTCTAAAAGTTACGTTTCCAACAGCTGAACAACACGTTTCCAGGGACAACCATGAGAGTTTCATTTGAAACTATCCAATCGAAACACTGTTCAGCATAATAATGGCGTCTTTGGAGCGTCATAAAGCGGTTACGTTACTATGCTGAACCGTGTTTCGATTGCATGGATAGCAATCAGGAGATATTCAAGTTTTTATCTAATGATTTAGACGTCATAACCAGAACACAGCCAGGAACACAAAGTTAAATATCATGATCTCTGAAAGTATATCCAAACTTGGCGTATGTGTTATACTGACACATATACACAGTACTATGATTAAAAGTTCAGTTGCCATGGAAACATTCTTGTGGCAAGGGCCTCGTCGTCCACCCTAAATCACAAAGTGTACACGACTTCCTGTGGTCTGACCCCAGCCTATGTTATTGTGAAACGTGATAACTTGTTTTCTAAGCCAAGAACGATCGTGCAACGGACAGCGGAACATGTTTGCAGCTCATGCACCAACCAGTATTACACGATAAATTATGACGGCATATATTTCTTTATTGACAGTTCTTGTTGGTTTATGCTTTCACACATTCCTCGCGGCACTGAGACGAAATAGGGGAGGGGTGGTCAGTTGCATTAATAACTTAATCGACGACATTAAATTATGTATGATTATACATCTTAGTGATGGTGCGAGTTAGCGACAAAACTCCCACATCCATGTAAAAAAAATGAAAAGTGCTCAGCATTGGCATGTATAACTAATCTCCTGGACACGAATATGGGGATATGCGTTTGATCCTGAGCTTACTTAGATAATACCATGCTGCGTATTCAGGAGAAAAGCATATTGTCTGTAAACTGGTTGCGAAGGCCAAATGCCCGAGATGAAATTTTGAGATTTTACTGCTCTCTAAAACACTGGTTTCCTGTGTTCTGGAGACTAAACATTGGCTTGGCATTACGACAACAATTTCATTACATTTTACATGACAAGTACGTTTCAGCTAATGAACAAAGTTTCACCCTTGCTCGATTTTTTTTCTGTGTGATTTTGGCTCGCTCGTTTTTTTTTTCTGTGCAAATTTGGCTCGCTCGATTTTTTTGGGGAGATTTGCGTTTGCGGTGTAGGTCACAAGTAACTCTCAATCTAAACCAAAACACAATCTAATTTTAATTTCAAATTGTAACCGGGCTTAATTCATGCCGGATGTATCGACTTTGTAGATAGCCGTATATTTGTCATTTTTAGATACATATCATGTTATACGCCATACTATACTCCAGGCGAGTAAATTTGCAGCCGAAACTTGTGGTGACGAAAACATACGTTTGAATCGCTGCGGTGAGTTGACTTCGATTTGTGGGGCACATTGTTTTTTGCCAAGCCAGCATCTAGATACGATTTTAGATCTGCTGCTCTCCTAGCCTTTGTTGCGCACTTTGCACAAACACGGGAGGATGAACCCATCGTTTTCTCGAGCTGAGAATAACCCAGGTTTTGCAAAATTTCTGCAAGTGAAAGCTTCAACACGCCAGCTTTGCCAGGAATTGAAAATAGATTTTCCGTGGAGACCCGGTTTTCCCAAACATTACCGTAATAGTTTTTAAAAGAACAACTGCAAACACGGCAGAAATCGTCATACGAAGATTGGTTTGGTTTTCTGCCTCTTTACCGGAGTTGTCGACAACAAGTATGCATTTGGCGGTATATTTTTGGACTCAAGTGGAGCAATGTTTATACATGTATGTTTACATCGGATTTCACGGAAAGGGGCGGAGCTGAGAATGACGACTTGATGAAAACGGGTGGGACGGTTCGGGTGGGACAATGGCAACTCGATGAAAACATGTATCGTAAAAAGAAAAGGGGGCGGTAATCATTTCCTCTGTGTGATGTCTGCAGTCCCTCCTTTTCTTCTCCTCTTTCTCGTCCCCATTAACGGAATCTACGAACACGGCATGTGGTAAACAGCGGACTGGACTGGACTGGACTAGTAAAACGCGGACTAGTAAAACGCTGACTAGTAAAACGCGGACTAGTAAAACGCGGACTAGTAAAACGCGGACTAGTAAAACGCGCAATAGTAAAACGCGGACTAGTAAAACGCGCAATAGTAAAACGTGGACTAATAAAACGCGGACTAGTAAAACGCGGACTAGTAAAACGCGGACTAGTAAAACGCGGACTAGTAAAATGCGGACTAGTAAAACGCGGACTAGTAAGACGCGGACTAGTAAAACGCGGACAAATCAGTGTGGTGCATGCGTTTTATTTGGGAAACCGCAATATATTTGGACGAGGGAAGAATGGCGCGAGGACAAAAAGGAATTAGGGGGAGGGCCGGGGAGGAGAAGGGAAGGGAACGCCTGCCCGCAACGCCTGTGATTTTGAAAAACGCCTCCTAATTAGTTATGCATGTCTGATCTGTCAAAAATTACGAGTACAATTTTCCTCGCTGATTTTAGGCCTGATTCCTCCAAAATTAACCGGGTTATCAACCTCTAAATCATCAACGTAACTTCTCTGATATCAAGCGATTTTAATTAGTGTTTTTGTAACAAGTTTTCTATTAGCCTGGTTACAGGCTCTCGGTTTTTTTCGGAATTGATAGTTTTCGGGTCGGGCTTGGCTCTCGGTTTTTTTCGGAATTGTTAGTTTTCGGGTCGGGCTTGGGTTACCTGTGGGCCGAGCGAGGCGGAGGCGAGTGCGTCAGCATACACTCGCCTCCACCTCACTCGGATCCGGGCCTCGCTCGGCCCACAGGTAACCCAACATTTCCACCCAATCCGAAAACTAATATTTCCGAAAAAACCTGAGAGCCTGTGAGCAGGCTAGTTTTCTATAGCAATCTGGCCGCCACCAAGATAAACAATCTGATGCGATGGAACCGCAGTGTTGGGTTCGTTCACATGCAGCATTGTTTGCACATCATGAGATGGGAATATGACTCGAAAGAATATGAAAACAGCACTTTACTTTCGAAATAAATTCAAAAATAGAATCAGGCACCATCGTAGTTCTTACATATATAACAGGAAGTTCATAGTTTTAATAGAAGTGCTTGAAATAATTTTATTTATGCGCTTGAATATGGTCGTTAACTTTTAGGCTTCCCCCACGTTAATATGCCCAGAAAATGTTCGGGGTAAACGTATGTTTTCTCCAAAATCAGTCCGGCTAATATAAAAATCATAAACATAACTTCTGTATAATGTCAAGCAATTTTGATTGTTGTTTGTGTTGTAAATCTAGCCTTCGATTCCAATGAAGTCACTTGACTTTAGAGGGAAACAACGGCTTCGTCATCAGTTTCCTTCACACGAACAAGGAGTCAGTTGAAAATCAAACTTTTTCATAAAACCCGGGTGCTGAGACTTATAATCAACTATTTATAAAAGTCAATTTACGTATGCTAACTCGCCATTCTTCCAACCGAAAGGCAAGTCGTTGCAAACCTTACTTCTGTTCCAGCCTTCTTTAGAGATTTAGCTTTAGAGCAGGAAAATTAACCCGCTGTATAAGAAAAAATCGAAGTCTGCTTCGTCGAACTATATTACGCTGAAGTTCTCCTCGAAATGCGATATGGACGAACGAATGATTGGTGCCAATCAAAATTGTCAGTACCACACCAATGAGAAGCCTTCGTTCGTGGACGAACGAAGTTTTTCAAAATCACAGGCCTTCCTTCTTCCCCCTTCCCCTCCCCCTTTCTTTCTTTTCCCCTCTTCCCCTCCCCTTCTCTCGCTTTTTCGTCCTCGCTCAATCCTACTTGTCTGAAATTCATTCTCGAGCGGAAAACGTCCACGAAAGCGGGGAAAACCACTAGAAACGCCTGCATTGCAGGCTAATGACTTCGCGGTGTTCGTCAGTATCACAATTCCGACTCAACATTATTCTTGTAACTTTACGTAATCTAATTCCGTAATTATGGCCTTGTGTCGATCGCTGGGTTTACAAGAAATGTCCAAATTGCCCCCAAATTCTTCTAAAGCGAAAAGAAAATGGTGTGGAAAAACCTAAGACTTTTCAAAATAAGGTACCAAAATACCTGACTGACTTATTTACCCCTACATCAAACAGCCATCAACATAACCTAAGGCAATCAAACAAACCTGCTTCATTCCTAGGCCTAATAGAGAAGCACTGAAAAAGAGTTTCTCATATAGGGGGGCCATTCTGTGAAACACTATGTTGCGTGACACAGCTCATTCTGAACGTCAACTTTTTACTTAGCTTTTAATATAATTAGTATTTAAATTTTTAAGAATGTTTTTAAGAGTTGACATATTGTAAGTAGACTTTAGTTTTAGGACACACGGCTCGCTGGAAGAGCATTTGTAAATGAATGGGATTCTGTGCCTGATAAATAAAGATACATGTTATTGTCTTCCTTGGATTGGTTTTCTTTTGTTTTCCCGTTTTCTAGACGGGAAATCGCTAAAATATCGAATTGACAAACGGTTCGAGTCACCCGGCATTTTGCTGTCTCGGTCAACTAGGATGTCGGCCGGCTAAACAAAAGAGAAACATTAGCATTATTCGGATAATGCGTGAATTATTGCTTTATTTTAAGTCCATTTACTAGTCCGCGTTTTACTAGTCCGCGTTTTACTAGTCCTCGTTTTAGTAGTCCTCGTTTTACTAGTCTGCGTTTTACTAGTCCGCGTTTTACTAGTCCAGTCCAGTCCAGTCCAGGTCTCTGTTTACCACATGCCTACGAACACACGTACGCTGACTTGAAATGCAAGTAATGAAATGTCAGCTCAGTTAACACGTATTTAGAACAAAAGACATGTTGAAGCAGCTACACACCGACTCTCCCGGTAACAAAATCACCAGTCGTCCCACGGGTTTTAGTATCAATTCATAGAAGAACTAGAAAATATCATGTCACAAGTCGACAACTTTTCGATGTCCCTCGCGAATCACTTCGTACAGTCGAACAGTAACCATTGATTCTTTTGGCTTCGGTGCCTTGATGTCGGCATGGCAAACTGACAAGGTGTGAATATGAACCAGATATAATTGCCAAAAATAGAACGACTACATAAGAAATTTCAAATTCGCCTTAGCCTTAGGGCTGCCATGCTTGGTAAAGACGGCCACTTTTCCCTTTCCCCCTGATAATCGAATACCTTGCATCTTTTCACCCGCACCGGCAAATTCGCTATTTTTGCTTTTTTATATAATCGATTATCTTGTATCTGTTTACCCACAGTTTGATGTCGGTATGGCAAACTGACAGGGTGTGAACATGAACCAGATTTAATTTGAACGACTATATAAAAAAATCAAATTCACAATTTTTTCTTTTTTCTCTCGATTACATTGCATATCTTTACCCGCACTTTTTACCCGCACCCGCGACCATTAGTCAAACTCAGTCTCACCACATGTCTCCACTAAATCAATGTGCGCGCGAATGTGTTATTGCACGTTTTAAAAATTGAACATGTTGTGAATACAATTAGTAATTGGATCAAAGCTATTAAAGTCACGTCAGATACAAAAGTTCACTTAAATTACTAATACGAGCAGAAAACAGAGCAGATATACATGTATTTGCTGGCACGTTTGGTCGTCATATGCTGTTAATAACGTACGGATAATGCTGGCCTCTGACACACCCAAGAAAGAAAGCAAAACCCTGTCAATTGAACTTCCGTTATAAAAACCGATTGAGCAGAATTAATATTGATGTTGATAATATTCCTTGATAAAGCGCGAGAAAAGTCGACAGCACAATGCAGATCTGAAGTGATTTCAGTGACCTGAGATGATTGATTTGAGTTTCGTCTTGCATTTCTGCCGTCATCTACTCAGTCAATTCAAAGCCTTGATTGTTATAAAAGGGGCCTCCTCTCCAGTAGTTTTACAATTCGAAGTGCAAGACAATTAACGCTGGATTCAGATCTAGACTTACCTGCAAGGCGCCATCAAGTTTGAAGTGATAAAAGAGAACCTCAGAATATGAAGCCGTGTTCCATATTTGCTGTTCTTGTTGTTGTGGTCTTCAGTGCTTTATTTGGAATTTCAAACTGTGGAGTCCTTCCAAGCAAAGGTACACAAATTGCAAATATCTTGAAAGAAGCATATGTCTTGAAATTAGGCTGGCTTCTCATGCATGAATATACTTTAACTGACGCACAAGGCAATGATTTTTTTTTCAAATTGGCCAAGCTAAACATACCCATACCCGATAAGCTCTAACTCCACACCTAGGTTACATGTCCCGGCTTGTCCCTCTAGAACATGGCACATTTCAGGGTTCGGCTGCAAAACCTTTTCACTCATTAAAGTGCATGGATATGAAGCGAAAATTAAGTTGAGCTAAATAATGTTAAAATGCTTTAGAAATGAGGAATAATGACATTTTCCGTTTGTCGATATCTCATCTCGTTTCAGAGATATTCAGGTTTATGTAGTATGCAAATGAGATGACCTATGACGTCATATTGTTTGCACAGCCTTGGAGACAAATCACAAATGAAGAATATCTCTACAAATATTTTGGATAAAAACTATTGAAACTTTGCACATATGTGGTACTCATGGTCAGAAATTCATGCCATTGTGGGCGGGGTATAAAATTATGCAAATCTGCCTGCCCATCATAAATTACTTGTTCTCAGCCATTATTCCAGGCCAAACACTGCTCGAAGCGAATTGCGAAAGCGGTCGAATTCGAAAGGCTTGTAGTGTTTATGAACTGCGTGGTTGGAAAGTTCTAGCTATGTCGGATTATTATTAGTAGAGCGGCTAATAGCCAAGCGGGAGGTAAACAGTGTAACCGAGTACGTTTACAGGGAATACAGTCACGATTTAGTTTTGCATATTATATTTCAATGCCGCGTTATTTTTTTAGCCCTATCAGACAAGCTCTTATATATGAAAGTTATAATAGAGCCAATGAAAGAACAGTTAAGAATATACCAGTTCCCAGGCTTGTACAGGCAAACCGAGAGAGAAATGGCGGACAAAGCGTTTCGAAGAGAGAGGCAAGAGATGTGCAAAGGACTTACGTGTTTACGGCATTCTTCCCTCCTGTGGCCGTCGAAAAACCTTAAAATTACTCATATTTGTTCGCAATTCGCAGCTCGAGGATAATGTGAAGTTATATTTGGATCTATCTGGGCAATATAGCGTCTTTTAAACTACTCGGCTGAATCGGGACAAAACAATAACCACCCGAGTTTTATATTGTAAAGTTGATCAGAGCAACCATCATAACGGCTGAAAGGAAGGAGATTGCTGTCATGGAGGTCATAACATGGAGGTCAGTTAACTCATTTCAGATTCTTTTCGAAGCCATAATTATTCGTTATAACTTGAAAGAATACAATTTTACGGAAGGCAATATGATTTAGAAATTGCTAAGATCGGGACAAATGAGCTTCGCTATAATACCATCTCCCAATGTATCCCCCCAAAAAAACTTCCATACAAACTACTGTAAAATTCTGAGCAACTCCGGATCTGTTTATTGATGAAATTTAATGCCTAGTGCGCACGCGTGGCATGAATTTCTGACAATGATGGAAAATACACATCACTGTGCAAATTATGATGTTGCCATGGAAACACTCCGGCCCCAGGCTTCCACTACAAATAAAACAAACTTACCTAATTTCTCCATTGTCAAACACAATTGTTTTGGCAAACCTTTATGTAGGACGACACGGATTTTTACCAAAAATACGATAGAATACAACACAATACGATTCAATACAACAATAGAACGCAACACAATACAATACAATAGAATACAATTTGGTAGCAATTCGTGTCGTCCTATATGAAGGGTGGCCATTTTTGGTGTGGGTCCAAATACGATTTGGAACAATGTAGGCATTGTATGTGAGTAGGTTAAACAACATTTTTAACAAGGAAAGAAATTGGAATTTTATGTTCAAGGTGAAAGGTGCGTGGGGCCAATAGAGTTTTCATGGCATCACCATAATTTGCACAATGATGTGTACTTTCCATAGTGTCATACATGTGCAAAGTTTCAGTTAATTTTTATTCAATATTTGCAGAGATATTCTTCATTTTGTGATTTGTCTCCAGGCTATGCAAACAATATGACGTCATAGGTCATCTGATTTGCATACTACAAAAACCTGAATATCTCTGAAACTAGATGAGATTTTGACAAACGGAAAATGTTATTATTCCTCATTTCGAAAGCATTTTAACATTAGATCAACTTATTTTTTTAATTTTAGATATCAATTCTACATCAAGTGAATAGTGGAATGGTACAATATATCTTGCTTTGAATGCTGTGCCGCTGAGTTAAGGAGGTTTTAATATCCAAAATGCTAATTACATGACGTCAAGGGAGGTATCTGCAATCACTTCTTAGTGGTTGTGAATGGGCGTTTCTACTGATATAGGAAAACAAATTTCTAAAATCATTTTATTTCAACCATGGGTATAACACTGATAATTTAAAAAAAGTGTTTAATTGTAACCAAAAAAATTGTATAATAATTGATGCCTCCCCTGACGTCATGTAATTAGCATTTTGGATATTAAAACCTCCTTAACTCAGCGGCACAGCATTCAAAACAAGATGGCGCTCTGCAGGTGAATATAGCGACATATGACGTAATTCTCGATCAATCAGAGCACGGGAATCTCTATAGTCACTGATGAAATTATACTAAATATATCAGTATATATATATATACTTAGACTTTAACTTTTGTATAAACATGTATATTTATTTGACTAGTTTTTGCTCCATAGACAACCAATATTAATGTAAATTTTAAATTATGTCAGCATTTCTATATAGATCATAATCATACAAGTACTGTAAATTATATTAGCTCCTAACAAATATAAATTGTAACATATTGTATATTAGCTCTCAATAATTAAATTGTAATATATTTAGCGCTAGACGGATGAAGAGCCATTCACGGATATGCTGTCTAATAAATGTTTATTATTATTATTATTATCATTATCAAAAGTTCACTGAGGATAACAGACATACCTATTAATGATTGTACATTGCATGAAGATTGATTTGGTGTCAATAACACTTTTACATGAAGCTCTCGTACTGCATTTCTGGTTTTCAAATGTAGTACTACTTGATTCACTTGATTGAACAAAAAAAATATTGTGCAAAGGATCGTGTGAAATTCGGCTTTTAAATAGCTTTGGGAGCGTTGATGAACGGCGGATGAGAGGATTTTGGAGAATTTGAGCGGGTTAGTTTTCTCTCGCTTCTCGGTGCACTGCATGTGCCTCCTTTAATTAAAGTTGGAATCAAAAAGATATGACTCATAAACAATATTTTCAACCACTGCCAGTTAATATTTTACAAACCCTTTTCTTTTACTCTACAGTACCAAAGACAGGTCAAATTTGCCCTCCAATTGGACAGAAGTTAGACTGTAGAAATACCACACGTTACGACTGTGACTTCGAGACGTGCACAGGCGATTTCGACTGCTGCTTTGATGGCTGTTCGTATACATGTATGAAGAAAATTGATCCGAATAACATCACATGTAAGTCGCTCAAAGTATATACTCTAAACTAACTGACTCGTACCCAGCCGAGGGGACTTGGAACGTGTAAGATTACGAGGCGCGCGGGACATTTTGGGAAGGGAAGAAGGAAAGATTTCGTACCAACCTCGTTCTTAGGGGTCTTTGCGCGCCTAATCCAAGATGGCGTCGAAAGTACGGCATTGACGCCATCTTGGATTAGGCGCGTAAAGACCCCTGGGAACGAGGTTGCATACGCTACAGCGGTCCGAAAATGCCCTGCGCGCCTCTTAATCTTACTCGTCATCGTTCCTCTGTGTAACTTTATATGCTGTTCTTGCTATACATGATGAGCCATTACGAGTCCATATTGGTATTTGTTGGATTAAAGATTATTAACTGAAATGCCTGTTCGATCTCTAATTAAAAGCTTTACCCTCATTCCCAAAACTTCAGTCTGCTCATTAAATTACAGAACTATAAAGGGAATTGTTGGAAGCCTTTAATTTCTCGAACCAAAACCTCGGCCGTGAGAGGTTTCTTGTTTAAGTTTACCTTGAGAGTTGAATATTGCTTGACTCATCATAAATTATTCTGTGCTGAGTGTGTATTTCTGGCTTCGTGTTGGCGAGCGACAGTGTTGCTCTCACAGTTCAGGAGTTCAGATGTCTTCAGACTTCGATAGAGGATAGTAACCCATAACTGCTCAACCACAGTATATATATTTGCTAGTAAATCGCTATATTTCGCTATAAATCAGCTATTCAGTATACCTGTATAACGTACACAGAGAGATCGTACGAGATCGGTAAACCAGCCAAAATTATTTTAGTGTTGGCCTACCGATCACGGTGTTTGCGCTGGTATGTAGTATGATCGAGAGTAAAATGAAATGTGATGAAATGTAGCATACAACCTACGAAACGTACATCAAACAAGAATAGAATCCGCAGACTGGACTGGAGATAAATCTATTAGCGCCAACAATTAATGCATAATTTAACGCATGCGCAGAAATTTTGCTGCACGGAACAAAAAACAATTACGGCCTGCAGATTTAGACTCGTGCCTGCCACAGGCAGCCCGAGTAATAACGACTTGACGATCACGATGAAGGGAATAACCATTGGCCCTCCGATTTTTTCTCTCACAGGGCATATTCTACTTATAGGTATTTGTTTGAACTCTCGATCTTCGTCACGTCAGACCGGCGCGGCTTTACTACTGAGCTAACTTATTACATCTTTTTTGTATTTTTAGGGTGTGATGTTAATGTGGACTTGGGTATTTTAATGGACACACAAGATGCATTGTACGCTGATAAGGCTTTTGAATATACGAAACCCTTAGTGCGCAAAGTTATCAAGAGTCTGCCTGTCTCCGATAGCAGTACTCATGTGTCTATTGGTACCATCTCCAAAATCCCTCGAATATTGCTTAAGTTCAACGATCTTCAAGGGAAAAACCTCACAAAGCACAGGGTATGTAAGTCTTTCAAGCATGTCAAGGCTGAGAAGACTCGAGGAATCATTAAAAAGGCTTTAATAATGGCTGAAGATATGTTTAGTAGCGAAAATGGAGCACGGGATAATGCAAAGAAAGTGAGTAAAACGTGTTTGATTGTCTGTTGATATGAATCTGGTTATGTCATGCCGATCGTACTTTCAAATCCAACAATACAGAGCCTAACACGCACAAATAACACCTAGAAAACGACTGTCCGCTTTAATGATGTCCAGTGCAACGTATCTTTAGCTAGTACCATATGTACCATATGTTTTGCACCAAATCGAAAGGTGAGCAAAAGTCAACAGGCTCCATACTCTGAATTGAAATTTTAAAATTAGTTCTCACGAACGAACCAAAACAAAAAAGCAACCTTACAACAAGGCTTTCGTCGGGTTGGTATTTTTATTAACGCCCTGAACTGCGAGTTCAAATCATTAACATTAATATTATTATTACTATTATTATTATTGTTGTTATTATTACTGTTGTTATTACTATTGTTATTATTAGTAGTAGTAGTACCTGAGTAGTACGTATTAAGTAGTAGTAGTTAGCAGTAGTTAGTGGTAGTTAGTAGTAGTTAGTAGTCATTAGTATAGTAGTATAGTTAGTAGATAGCAGTTCCATTGCCTGAATCGAACCTCTTTTATTGTCTCCAGATTTTGTACGAAGAGAACAATTTAGAGCAATTAACTACTACCACTGTATTTGACTTTCTTTCAGATCCTTGTTGTAACGACAGATGCCATAGAGTCCGATGAAGATAGATACGTATATACGACATCACTATCCACAATATCCGAGGCACTAAAGAGCAAGAATATAGAGATTTTCACGTTGGGGATAGGGGGAGATATAGATGTCCTTAATCTGATACTAATGTCTTCCCGTGATGAGAATGTGTTTAGTGCTAGAAATATCGACGATTTCATTCATCATTTGAAAAGAAATCTTAAAGCGCCGTGTCATTAGGTGCATGAAAAACCTTTGAAACCTTAAAAAAATCTTTACTAGGTTTTTATTCACCCAATTAGTTCAGCCTCAGTATATCTCCTAAAAGGCGTATCTTCTAAGCACAAACCCTGTGTATGGATTCTGGACTCGTTGTAGGTGCTTCAGTTGGTATTTACAACTGATGTAGGTAGAGATTGATACACAGCACAGCAGTAGTCCAGTTTAGGTATCACTTTAGAAGCTTTCTACCAATTGCTTGCTCACATGGTAGGGTGCTATATGGCACAGCTTCCTAAGTACTGTCAAAACTTCATAGGACGAAGATAGCAATGAAGCCCGTGCTCGTTATTTCATTCTGCAATTATTCCGCTGTACTGTTATTTGCATGGTGGTTTTATTTGACGGTTTTGTGTCATTAAACTTCATATATTTTCACTATTGAAATGCGATGCTATAGCAAAAAGAAAGTGACTGTTTGCTTTCCCCTCTTTTTTTCAGTCCTGCCATATTTAAAATGTCTCCAACCCCTATTTTCCCTGCAATATTTTATAAAAATCTACTACACTTTTGAGTTAATTTTCTGTAAAGTCTCGAGAAATTTTCCCAAACTCTTTTTACTTCTCCCACGGCAGAGCAAAAGAGAAAAGTGGGTATAGCTCGACTATGACGAAAACCCAGGAACACACTTTCAAGCATTCCTTTATCAAAGTTCTAAAGTGATAGATTTTGCTTTCTTCTATACAAGGAGATATCTGTTCCTTTGACGTCTCGAACAGCTTGCTGACTTCTGGGTGACGTCACTCGAGCCAGGATCCTCCATTTATAAACCCGGGCATGGCGGTCGTGGGACTAATACTGTACCACTTCAAATCGAATTTGTTTAATTTATGTTTCGTTTCTAACTAATCGCACTCAGCGTATCAGAATCAACGACTGTCTCTCGTACCCTATCACACCTAAAGGCGGAATTCCTCAAGGCACAAAACTAGCGCCTCTACTGTTTGCCATTCTGGTCAACAGACTTGCTGGAGAATGGAACACTAGAATTAAATATGTTGACGATGCTTCCGTATTTGAACTTATTCCCAGAAACTCACCTAGCTACTTGTCCTTTAATTTATTGCTGCAGACATAGGTAGCTATGCTGCACAGCGTAATATGCGCCTTAATGCAAAGAAATGATAATCGATGTTTTGCAATACAAATCTACTGTTTAAGCCCTCTACAGATTGGTGACTCCCTAATCGAAAGGGTATCCAGCTATAAGCTGCTTCGCGTACACGTAACGAGTGATCTCACATGGAACGTCCACTCTGACACTATACTAAGAAGGCTATTAAGCGACTATATATGCACTGCGCGTTTTGAAAAAAAGTGGTCTTTAATAGTATCACTGATCTAGTGCTTGTTTATTGCAGTCTTGTTCAGTCTGTAGTTGAGTATGTCTCGCCAGTATGGGCAGCACTACCAGATTATCTTAGTGATATTGTAGAGTCGGCTCAAAAGAAAGCCTTATATATAATTTATCCCAACCTCACCTATCTAGACGCGCTTGTCCACACTGGTTTAGCTATATAGCCCTGTCAAAAGTTATTGTCAGAGCTAGGCTTGGAGGGCCACTACGTGAGTTGCTCCCTCTGTCCGTGACTACTGTTCACGGTTACAATTTACGGTTTGGTTCCGTGTCCGTTCATAGGCAATTGGATCGCACTGGTCGCTATAACGAATTTTTGGCTGTTAAGTATCAATAAACTTGTGCGTTCTGACTATCTATCAAGTACTCAACGATCAGCCTTGGAGAATCAATTATGGCTAAGTGACCTCTAAAAGGGGAACTCCGAACTCCGGGCCGGACAACAGTTGTCTTCATACACGTACACAGTACCAGGAGTTCATCGGCCAGGAGCGTCTATCTGTATACACGACTTTCATAATGGCCGTCTCCTAATTTGCATATGTGATTTTCCGTTTCGGTTGTTTACCCACATTTATAGAACATATGAACATTGCCATGTGAAAGAGAATGTCGACATTAGTGAACTTGTGAAAGTTGAGTGCTGTAGCTTAAAAAGCAATGAAGTTACAGCAAGTTGAAATTAGAGAGATTTGTATGAGAAAAACAACGGACGCCTTTCTAGCCTCGCTTTCATGTTTTTCTGCATGAGAAATGCTCGTAGCTCAACAGCAATTCTCCACATTGCTCAAAAACTCAAAAATATTACTAGTTTTAATGTGATCTTTCATGTGGTAGCATTGGTTTCCCTCTACAGATTTATCTTCCAAATTATGCAAATTAGGAGGCGGTCATTATGAAAGTCGTGTATTGGATTAGTGAAGTCGCGAAATCGGAACTGATCTATCTTTAGCGTGAGATGTTGGCGCGATATTTCATTATTAACAAGCTTTTCATAAACATGGTATTTCTTTGAGATCGATCTACTGAATGGGTGCTTGCAGCCTTTTCGTGTCACGCCAATTTTTAGTGATTGTTGTTAGTGACAAGTAAATGTCAGCAAATATTGTAGTCACGTTATTTTGATATTGATAATCATTAAACCACCATTCAACATGGCCATCATATTCCGCGTTCATTATATCCCTTAGCCTGTTGGGACTTCCCTTCAAGGTCACCGATAAGAAAAGTAATTCTCAATGGGTGAAACATAAAAACATTTTCTGAAATTTGGTTTGCATCGGTGCCATCTATAAGCAATTGACATGATACATCATTTACCATTTCATCATGAAACATAAAATAAAGGATCCATGTGAGAACCATGCAGACGAGTCTACAGTGCCCCTCTCCAATTTCCTTTAAACTTGGCACACATTTATATCTTAACTAGCTAATGTCCGGCATGTGAAATAGTTTGGCTGAAATGTAAAAGGCCTTTGAGATATGACAATCAAACTGTTTGACTCCCCCTGAAATGTTCAAAATCAGAGCAAAATATACCTTCTGTTGTAACATGTTGCAATTGCAAATGATTTTAAGTAGACAGATTATATTTTTACTTGCTTTAGTACTAAGTCCCATCAGCATGTTAAAACCAAAATCAACTAATTTTATATATATTTTGTCGCTTCTGTCGAATTTTTATTTAACGCTACTTTAATAGGTCTTTAAAACCCGATAAATGCTGTCTGGCAATGGCCGTTTGCAGAGACGCGGCCTTATTTTCTTTGAATTTAGAAATATTTCTAGATTGACTTACAATAGATCTCTGCATCTGGTAAAAAAAATATCTGTAAAGTTAATGCTGGGGACGCACTCTCAAAATCCGCAATTTTCAATCAGTATCGAACAAACATGACGATATGGTGACACGGCGATTTTTCTCCCAATTAAAATCGAAAATACGGTGAACTTCACAGATTTTCTGCCAATAACTGCTTTAAGAATTCGAATGCACATTCATTTTCCATATTATTTTAGTTTTGAAGGGTGATCAAGTCCATCACCCGATATTCGGATGTCTAAAGTGACTGAATTATTAGCCTGCGTTGCGGCTCTGGAGTATCGGAGCGCAGCGAGCGGAGATTAGCGGGATTGGGGCGAGAGAAAAAAAAGAGGGGGGACGGGGTGGGGAGGAGACGAAGATAGAGCCTGCCTGCAACCCATGGTTATTTTGATACCACCCACTAATTAAAATGCATGCTTATTAGTAAGTCATTCGATCGATTCATCCAATTATCATGCGGCGGAAGTGAAAACCATGTCTAATATCTGTCAAACTCACGCGTGGAATCTCAAGGAATCTCAATTCGAGCGTAAAATTTAAAACAAAAATGTATGAGTTTGGATGTGAAGACAGGGCCGGCCTAAACCCAAACCTGTAAATGTCAACGACTTTTGCAGGATATGTAATGTATGTTTTAAGGTAGCGTTTGGGAATTCAAATATTTCCACGGCGAGAATCTGTTCAAGCCTTAAGAAGGAAAAGATAGCCGAGGCTTTAAATAATTCTAGCTGGTGCCTGCAAAAGTATTGGTCTTCATATTCCGAAATCTGCTTCTCTATCAAAGTGAGTCTGTCGTTCCCGAGGAAGGAAGATTCGAAATGCTGTAGAGAACTACACCTTTGTTCGAGAAGGTTTGCAGGATAAAGATAACTAAGATAAAGATAACTCGTTGCCGCTGAATATAAAGTCGCCACCAAATCAGTAAAGAACACTGCCGACCACAATAACACCGGAGCGAAGTTCTGCCAAAAGAAGCGCTAAAAATCATCCACGCAGCGTTACGAAATCATCAAAGCAACTAGTGTTTTCCAAACACAGTTGGGATTACAGCTAGAACATCTCTTCCAGACAAAATATCTCTAATAGCCTTGCTCCTGTTCTTTATTTAAATTCATCGCTGAGAGAATTCTCGTTACATGTATGTTTGTCGCCATATACTAATTGGTTTCTGCTCTTATCGCATCCATATATGCATGAATAAAACTTAATGATTTCTGTCAATCACGCATTTTAGCCAATAGCAATACGCGGCCTTCTGAGGCCGAGAGTTATCAAAATAACCATGGGTTGCAGGCAGGCTCTCTCTTCCTCTCCTCCCCACCCCGTCCCCCCTCTCTTTTTTCTCTCGCCCCAATCCCACTAATCTCCCCTCGCTGCGCTCCGATACTCCAGAGCCGCAACGCAGGCTACTGAATTATTGTCGAGTTTGACGAAGTCAAAGCTGAAAATTAGGTACTCATAGTTTATGGCAGTATCTTCGTTTAAAATTGTTTAATTGGATCAAAGACAAAATATTCTTTGACTATGATATATAGAGGATTTCAAACTACGCTACGCTTTAAATACAGCTTGTAATCCGAGTCACACTGAGTTCTGCAAGCCTCTATATAGCGGGGTGAATGAGTGAGTAGAAATGCACGTACAGTCGTATTTAGGTTCTTTAGCCGATTCAGTCTCTATTCAAGTCTTTAGTTTTTATTCTGTAAAGAAACGATCTTTTCTTTTAATAATTAAAAAAAACCTAATGGTTTCGTTTTCTTGGAAGCCCTATATTATATGCTTGTCATGCTAGTTCGCATTCAGCGACGGGAAGCCATTCTGATGTCGTTACTACCTTGTTACGGACTCAATTTGTTTCAATCGTGTGCATAACATTCTGTTCGTTCCGTTGGAATACCAAAATTTGTGTATAATCCATGAAATCAAATGTGGTATCACCGAAATAGATAAAATCTCTGTATTGATATGATGATATCTCAAGAATTGCGTGACAGGAACTGCGTGTAATGTCTGCAAGTGCTTTCCCGCCCTATCCACGAGATGGATTTGGACTTGATCAAGTGCTCATTTTGTGTATACAGCTATTTCAATTAATGTTGTCTGGGCGATAGGGCATTAGGGAATAGGGTATTAGGGAATAAGGCATTTTTAAAATGTCGGACGACTGAACACAGGCTAAAAATGGATAAATAAACCGTAAGCTAAGTCTAACTCGTAACCATAATTCATTTCGGTCTGGGAATACCCTAATGCCCTATCTCCCAGACAACATGTATTCAACGAAGGAATTTGGCATATCTTCTCGTTACAAGGGAAAAACAATTATATAATACCACTGAAGGCATGAAAGGCATTGAAGGCTTCTTTCTTCACATTTTTTTCGCTCTTCTAAATCAATGTTTGTTTTGCTATACTAAGCATTGTATGAAATGCCTTGGGACTTGGCGGGGTTGTTGTTGATGGCGCGTGTCAGGTAAAATTATCATAAAATTTATACATATTTTCACCTGTACTGTACTGTATAGACTTTCTCAAAGTCCTTCTTAGCCCCCCTCGCTTCGATTCTCGCACTCGCTTTTTGACCCAGTAATCGCTTACCAAGTGACTCAGCAAGTTCGACTTGGAGCAAGTATATGTACTGTACTGTCTAGACAGTGTATTTTATTCATTTTTAGGCGACCATTGCACATGCGCAATGTAGCCTTATGTATGTTTCTATCTATGTCCCAGCCAATCTCGTACCCAGACCCCATTTGTTTCTTACTGCGCATGCTCGACGAAATAATAGGGCTCTGGAAGAATCCGATTTTTGTGTATTCTGATTGGCTGTTCTGAACAATGCAATTTTACCGATAGTCAATCATAAAGTAATTTATTTGGACAAATGCATTGAAAATTAGGGGGTATATAAACGCTAAAAACCGTTGGATTTTACCTAAATGGTTGTCGATCTCTTCAGGGATTCTTAGATATTTGCTTGCATCCTATCGGGAGTTCAAATCACTTCAGCGGCAAACTCAAATCATACGGTACATGAATTCGAAAATCGAACCCAACCAGCAGTAACACCGAGTTGATATAGCCGAGGGATTTACCGTAACAGATAGGTAATACTACGCATTCCCATTTTAACAACATTGTTCGTAAGTGCTCTATGGGCAGAAGTGGCATTTTCCGATCTCTTAAACTTGTGAACTGGCACTGATCGCTTAAATATAAGCGTTTGTACTGATGAGAATGCAACGAACTCCAGCCTTCAAGGAGCTAAAATACGAGAGAATGGCAAGTAAAAATGCCTTGACTTGCTTCTACGGTGTATTCAGTTGCTGTTTGTGTGGTCATCGGGCTCAGGTAAGGCGATTTCAGCGATCAGTTTTCGATCCCCATGAATCCTCTTCACGTGTACTGGAATCTGTAATGTCTGATGAATCCACCGATACCGAAACACGAGCCTGATGCATGAAAATAAAGCCTTAAAATCCAAACTGAAAACGGCAGAAGATGAAAGAGACTCCCTACGGGTTGCCCTGACACTAGCAAGCAAAATATCACTATCACAATACCGGGCGAACTTCCAAATCTAAACGCGAGACTCGAACCCGAAGAAACGACTTCTCAATGATAAGCATGCGCAGAGTTGCCGGAAGTCCGTGATTCGCGGACTTCCGGAATCGGATTCGTCCAGAGCCCTATTATTTCGTCGAGCATGCGCAGTAAGAAACAAATGGGATCTGGGTACGAGATTGTGTCCCAGCATCAACCGATAAGTGACAATTTAACTCAGGGGGTAGTGTTGAATCAGGTGAGGAAAGCTGTAGAACAAAAATCTTTGTTTAGTTAATTATTCTTTTGTTAATATATTCGACAACAGAACATTAGTTTTATTGCAAGTAAAAGGTTTTGGCGTGTTAGCTCTTCGTTGTTTCTCGAATAAAAAGATTATTTTAACGAAAATCCCGAGGGACCCCGCCGTTGCCGGGGGCAATTTTTTTTTTGGGGCCCCAGTTCAGATCAATAAGCAACTTTACCATGAGGCCTTGCGCGCCCAATCCAAGATGGCGGACAAAGATGGCGGACTTGGGGAAAGGAAATTGTTCTCGGGGTGGTGCTAGTAAAATTTTGACAACTGCGTTGACGTTATTCAAGAAACCACGTGATGTTGCCATAATAAAGGGAGAGTGGGTCAGTAAGAAATAATACGCAGTGGGTGGCTGGCGGCGTTTCATTTTCACGGAAGATTACGAATTCGGCACCGGCTTTTGTGCGGGATCGTGGGATTTTCAGTATTCTTTAAGGGTTTGAAAATCTCGACAACTCTTGTGATCATGAAAGTAAGTGCAATTCAGTACTTGCTCGTAAGCATTTATACCTTTGAGACATTTTTGCGTAGTTTTCGGACGTATATTCGAAAAGCTGCAAGTTGATGAAAGGTGAGAATTTTAAGTTTCCTTATTAAAAATTGTAAGACCTTTAATTGTAATCTTTAATTACTTATGATTCTTTTCCCGATTGTGCAAAGCGATTATTCTCTTCAGAGGGATCAATAGGATCTTCTCAAATATGAAAGGTAATAAATACCCTAATTATAAGTGGTAAAACAAAGTGAATGTTAAAAAAACGAATTTCCCTACGTAAGGAAAAAGGAACACAGTATATTTTATAAACATTTTGTGGTAATTTCATAAGAAAATATTATTTTTAATTTGTATATATATTAAAAAGTATAGCACCCCCCCCCCCCCCCCCCCCCTAGTTCTTATAAGTTTTTTTTACTTTTCCAATACTTTATGCAATACTATGTAAACATTGTTACATTTGTACCTGGTAGAGAAAGAGTAAGGGTATTTTGATTGTAATTTTGGGTGACTTTAACAATTGCACTTAATCATAACCCTACCCTATCCCTTCCTAGGTATGCTGATTTGTTTCAGTTCAACCCCTTTCCTTCGTTGAAGTCTCATATTTCTTTACTGAGTAACAATATAATTACAATAAATATAATAAAATGTACTTACTTTAATTATTAACCAACACAGGCTTGAACCCATTATTTTGTGCCAGCCAACAAGAGGATGTAGTCATGACCTCATGACTTCCTTCATAAATAAGCTACCCCTTGGAGCTTTTGAACTTTTCTAGTTGTGATATTGGAATTTGAAGTACATGTAAAAGGTAAATTAGGTGGATTAAAGAAATAAAAAACCCTAGCTGTAATACTGTAATATTGTAATTGTCAGAAAACATATTAACTATTAAAACACAGTATTTTTCAAGTGTCAGTAGTAGACCAGTCATGCATGTATGTTGCCCATTTATATATCATATTATAATATACTGAGCACACACTTACATGCATTTTAAATTTAAAAGTTGTGTTAAATAATAATGATCAATTATATACTCTGATAACACTATTATTTATTAAAGCTTAATTGACCAATTAATCAGGTTGTGCACTAGCTGTTTATTGTAGAAAAAACCTTTAAACACAGCCAAAAATTATTGTAAATGCGAGTGTTTCATAAGCGAATAAAAATGCATGTACAAGCATAATTCTGAGCTAGCTTTTATATAACAACTAGTGTGCTAGTATATATATAATTTTATGTAAATGGGAACAATTACAAATAATTGGTATAGCCTTAATTCATACTGCTTCTAAACACTTGAAAAATACTGTGTTAGGTTTTCTGATAAAACAATTGTAACAAAATTGGAACCCAAGAATTACAGGGTTCTTTTTATTCCTTTAGGCTGTATTCATAATATGTATACCTGACAGGGGGAGGGGGGGCAGGTGATTTTTAAGGGGATCCCAATTTGTTTTAACAGGCTTTAGAAGGGGGAATCTTAAAATTTATTTATGAAAGGTTGGGTGGATTAATGTTAAATTTTTTAATGTATGTCAAACAAAGACCTACGTATATACACTTAAAATGGTTGGTGCACCGAATGGCTAATTAATGCACTAAATAGAGCTAGCTTAAGAAATGCAGGAGAATGCACTTGCAATAATCTAAAATCTAAAAACCTTCCCATTCCCCCCCCCCCCCCCCCCCCAGAACACCTTTTCTTAAGGTTGCATGCAGCTAATGTTTTATATCAATTAAAGGACAATATATTCTTGTGTAGTTTTGGAATACCATGCAGCAACAAATACTTTTTACAGACACCAAAGTAGTGGTAGTTAATAACAGTTCATTTTATGGTTTATTCTTAGCTTTTCTACATATTGTAGTATTAAACAGAGTTTCACGGCCCGAAATAACAGTTCTGCACAATGTATTGGCAAAGTAAATACGGATGGGTGAAACTAATTGGGGGGGGGGGTTCTGCGAGTGCAAAACAAAGGACTTTTTATTATAATATAATTTACAAATTAAAAATAATATATTTTATTATGATATCACGACAATTTTTTTTTATAAAATATACTTTGTTCCTGTTGGGGATTCTATCATTCTTCCGAAGTCGGGTGTGTCTTACCTTTATAAATTGAGCTACTTGCGGTCCCGAAAATATTTTTTAGCGTGCGAAAACGTCTCACCAAGTTCGCGTAAATCATAAAGTCGTGAAAGGCGAACACGAAAGAGTAATGCGCGTTGATCGGTGTGCCTTGCATAAGGAAATTTGTTTATTTTACATTAGCACTTAGGGGTATTTATTACCTTTCATATATGAGAAGATCCCCTTGTCATCTCTCTGTATATACCGAGATATATATAATCGCTTCGCACAACCAACAAAATTATAAAAACAAAGCCTAATGTTTTTGTATAATTTTTAATTAGGAAACTTAAAATTCTCAACTTTTCGATTGATGACATTTCCGGAAACTACGCAAAAATGTCTGAACAAGTACTGAATTGCACTGTTCAGGAAACAAGAGTCGTCGAGATTTTTCAAACCCTTATCCGGCTCCAGCGGTTAGAAAAATCCAGGTTTAATAGTATTAAAAAATACTGAAAATTCCACGATCCGCGCAAAAGCCGGTGCCGAATTCGTAATCTTCCGCGAAAATGAAAGTTGCCGCCAGCCACCCAACTGCGTATTATTTCTTACTGACCCACTCTCCCTTTATTATGGCAACATCACGTGGTTTCTTGAATTACGTCACCGCAGTTGTCAAAATTTTACTAGCACCACCCCGAGAACAATTTCCTTTCCCCAAGTCCGCCATCTTTGTCCGCCATCTTGGATTGGGCGCGCAAGGCTTCATGGTAAAGTTGCTTATTGATCTGAACTGGGGCCCCAAAAAAATATTTGCCGGTGTGCTAAAACGTAATAACTAAATCATGGGACTTCGGCACCTTCGATGCAACTCAGTTGGGGAGTGAAAGTGCTTTGACTTTGCGGAAGAATAATCGGTGAGAATGTTGTCCTGCTTTGCTTTCATGTTTGTGTTTTTGTCAAACCTACATTTGCATACACAGCCTTAGAATATCTACGGTCAAGAGACGCAATTAACTCACACTAAAATCTTTGAGAGCTCTGTTTTGAACCGAGTCTTGTGTCCTTCCAGTCGGGCTGAGAGTTTCACTTTCACAGGCGTAAAAGCAAACCTGAAATACAAAGAAACTGATAAAGGAATGTAAGGTAATATATACAAAACTGTTGTCAAACTCTGTGAACGAGACAACGCTATTGCTGAAGTGAAGTGAACTGACGAAGTCGAAGGTACGTGTCCAAAGTGAATCAATATGGGAAATAGTCTTATGCACTATACTGGCTATATAGCAGTAGATCGAGGGCTGTTATTGGAATGCATTCGATGTATTTAAGACCTAGAGAGTATCATTAATGATTTAAGGGCAATTAAGTTTTGCAGTACTATGTTGTTATTGTTTTACGTACGAGTGAATCTTTCAATGAACTCCTCTCAAAGTGGAACTCAAATCGAACCGAAATGAACTAAGATTTTTCACCGTGAAATCTCTCAACCTCATATAAACCGACAAAACTTTGCCGTGAAAGTCTGTGCAAGAGCCGCTTAATCGGAATATTTATTTTGTAGTTTATTTCTAGTAAAAAAGTTGATCGTTACACAGACAAACGGCCTTGGGCAATTAACACATCGAAGTGTGAATAAAGTTTGAAGAAAACATGCAAGAGAGCCTTTCAGAACTTAGTTTAGTAGCTGATCGTTAACAACAGAGAAACAACACTTTGTCGTAAAGGGAAACACATTGAAGTATGAATACTGTGAATAAAGTTTGAAGTAGACATGCCAGCGAGGGAAAGGGAACCACATTGTGATTGAAGGCAAGGAGTACTCTGTAGGCTTGTGAATCAAACATAGAAGGGGGGAGTGACCAATAGAAATAATATAATAATAATAGTCTTCATTTCATGAGGGTAGCACATAATAGTTAAGAAGTAACAAATATGTGGCCCTCAAATAATACAACTGAAGGGGTGGGTTGTATCGAATCAAAAATAGAAGGGAAGGGGTAGACCATAGTAATTCAAAAATCAATGAGATGTGGCCTATAGTGATAAAAAATACAGCAGCAGGGGTACCCTTTAGTAATTAAATAATAGAAGGGAGGTTTTGCCTACAGTGAATACAAAATAGAATGCAAGGCATGTCCTATAGTAGTAAAATAATAGAAGTTAGAGGGTGGGCTAGTGAATCAAAAATAGAAGGGGAGGAGTGACCAATAGAAATTAAATAATTGAAGTTAGAGGGTGGGCTATATTGAATTAAAAATATAATGCAGGGCCGGGGTTGACCATTGTAATTGAAAACATATATGGCCTATAGTGATTACATAATAGAACAGCAGGGGTACCCTATTGTAATTAAATAATAGAAGTATTAATTCAAAAATCAATGGGGTGTGGTTCATTTAAATAGTAGAATTAAATAGCAGAACAGCAGGGGTACCCTATAGTAATTAAATAATAAGGGGAGGGGTAGACTATAGTGATTCAAAATTAGAAGTGGAAGGGTGGCCAAAAGTAATTAAATACTTGAAGTTAGAGGGTGGGCTAATGAATGAAAAATAGAAGGGGATAGTGGGCAATAGAAATTAAATAATCGAAGTGGACAGGTAGGCTATATTGAATCAAAAATATAACGAGAGGGGTAAACCATACTAATTCCAAAGCCAATGGGCCATGGGGTGAGGCCTATAATAATTATATAATACAACAGAAGGGGTATGCTATAATAAAATTAAATAAGGGGAGGTTTACCCAAATCTATATTTCAAAAAAATAATGGTCGCCGATGTTCGCATTGCGGACCTATTTTTGATTTTAGGGCGGGGTGGTAATGCACTAGTCAAAGTAAACCCCACCGCGACCCCTCCCCTCCCCCAACCCGGGACAGGGTGGGGAGGGAGACAAATAGAGGAAAATGCCCCACCAATTGCGGCAATTGTAGACAGCAAAACGCCACACCACTGGGGACTCGTTTAATAAAAAAACATCACCGCAACAAGCTGTTCAAACATTTAATTAATGACCTAACGAAAGCATGACCTATGACACATTTCAATCATGCTTGATCAAGACAGATTGGACAAATCCACTTCCCTTTTGGAGGTGTAGTGAGGTTGACACATGCCAAATGGAACCATTCAAATAGCACAGTCGTCATTATTACATAATCATTCCTCTGGCATTCCACAAGTGCAATAAAGCACAGTCTCATCGTCACTGTAGTTGTCTGTCTGCCTATAAACATGAGCCAGACCACGGCCATGATCAAATCCCCACGTTTTGCCCCACATAGCAGGCCCCACCTCAGCTAGCGAGGGGTCGAATACCTGTTATTTCCCCGCCCCCTCGGGCACTCTACCTCGATAAATGTGATCCTTAGCCCCACATTTCCCCCACCTTGTCCCGGGTTGGGAGGGGGGTGGGGGTTTACTTTGACTAGTGCATAATGGCTCACTAATTTTGAAATAAAAATGTTTTCATAATTTTTTTTGCGACTGAACTTCCAAGTGAAGAATAATTTCCGCGCACGTTCGAGGACTGGGACGAGAATAAAACGTGACGTCATCAACAGAACTCGTCTCTTCGCGGGTATAAAGCGTTGGCTTATTTGCAAAATAATCGAATAGATAACCGAGAAAGATGATAATATCGCGCTAAATGTTTCGGAGAGCTTTATTCGGCAAGCCTTTAATGCAATGGCGCATCGAGCGTGTTCTGTTAATGACGTCAAAACTAGACAGTGCCAATTTTGTAAAGCGCTCTCGTGCGCTTGATTTTCGTCCACAGGCAACCCAAGTCACGTTTTTGCCGGGCAACTTTGAACGGCCAATACACCACAACAAATCAATCAAATCAACTTTTTATTCCGGAATCCTTTCTCTATGGCCTCTAGTCTCTTCGTAAGAAATATAATTAGCCAGGGCTTATTTGCACTTTAAAGCTGCCCTGCCACTTATATGCGATTTGTTACTGGCGTCCTCGTATCTCTTTATAGCGGAGCTCGTTGCATAAAAAACAGAAAATCAATATGGAAAAAAGGATAAAAGAACAACCCACACAAGTGAAAAAAAATCACGGCGCTGCGCCTCGCCCGCTCGCAGACGTAAAGATCGGTACACAAGAAGGGACAAGTCACGTATCCTGATATCCTGTTCCCTGCGGACACCGGACACCTACAGCTGAGAAACTACCAGCCTCGTACACAAAGAAAAACGTATTTCTTTACAGTTTTAAGGTAATAGACCAGTTCGCGGTTAACGTTAATTCCGACATTTTGAAAGGGGTGTAAACATGGCGCGAAATACAGTGTTTGTATGGGAATCCGATGCCAAATAAAATCCGTAAAATCGAATTTCTGAAATATTCTTCAGATACAGACTTAAGATACCAGGTAAAAGATTAACTGATCGAAATTTGAGGGAAGCGTGCAATCGTGTTTTTAGTTTTCCATACATTTGTCTGTAAAAACGAGTCAAAGTCCGCGGAAAATTTGCTTAAATAAAATCAATCTTCCAGGAAGGAAAACATGTTTCTGAAGCATTTCAAAGACATTTTTTTGTTTCGATGAGGCAAGATTTGCTTCCGCAACAATGTTTCCACGTTGGCTATGGAGGAAACAATGTTTACTAGGCTCCAGTGACACACATGTGTTTCTTAGCAACACAAACCCAGACCCCACCGGCAAAACAATTTGACACAGTGCGCATTCGTTAGTTTTTATCTGCAACAACGTTTCCTCGTTTATCCACCCGTGCACCAAAAATGTTTATGCTTGCTGCTCGTTCAATTAGCCCAGGATACATTAAGAGAAACAGAGAAGCGCAGTGTTCGCGCCTCCGCCTTTTTGATCCCTCGTGCCTCGGATGATCACGTAAAATGGCGGTCCCGTCTCACGCAATCTCTTTCTCATAGCCCACGATCTTTTGGCCAGTATCTTGGCGCTGGTCAAAAGATCGCGGGCTCTGGGAACGAGATTGCGTCTCACGACGCTCATATTCATCAGCAGCTGTGTATCACAGGACGCTAAGGAACCACTTTGGACGTTAAACAAATATCTGGCAGTGACCACCCTCAGTGCTTGTTGGTCGGCCGCATTAATGGGGAGATAACTAACATAAGTACTCATGCTTGTAAACTGCGTGGCTTACCGTGTGTACCTATAAACAGCAATCTGAACAAGCGCCCCGCACATACATGTATATGTAAATCCAGCGTAATTCAGCTTCGTGCTGGCGTTCTTCGATCCTTTTTTTTTTAACTTTTCCCAAAAATTGGGTCAATGTCAAGCTTTGTATTTTTGTTATATATAGTTATGGTTAGAAAACCACAGCAAAAACCGTGTACAATCAATCCTGCCAGACGTTGGATCAAAAAACAGATCTTGATCAGCAAGAAGAAGAAAATATAATGATACATTGTCCGTAAGCCTTGTATCCATTTGTGACAGGTCTCCACTGTAAAATAAACCTGAAGAAGGCTGGTACTGGCCAGCCGAAATATCATATAAATCTCGACAAGCGTTGTATTTGATCAGCATTGCAGTAGGAGGGGCTGAATGGGGTTAACTGATAACTGAGAAATGGGCCAAAAATATTGCTGTTAACTGAGAATTTTACCTTTTTTTAGCTGTTAGCTGATATTTGTGAGATAGCAGTTACCTGATATTTCATTATTTTTTATTAAAATGACGTAACGTCACATGCTATTATTGGCTTTTCGGATGGTTTTCGACAGATTTGATCTTCACATAAAATAGGATGTTATCATTAAAAGTTATGTTGTTCAAATGAATAGACAAAATGTAGTGTTTGATGTTGAATTAGCGGTTATTATTCATTTCATACCAGCAAATATGTATTCAAATCAGGTTAGGGTAGTCTTTTTATATAACTTAACTGATAACAGCAAAATTTAACTGATAACTGATAAATAGCTAAAAATTTAGCTGTTAACTGATATTGGTACCCCCCCATTCAGCCCCTCCAGTAGTCTTCGGACACTTTATCATTGTTTTTTTGTTAACTTTTCCAAAAAAAATTGGGTCGGTCGGACGTTTGGAAACGTAACATTTAATTGGGATGGCCTTATGTGGGTCGTGTGAATATACAGGATATATGCATGGGATGTTAGAAACCATTTATAATTCATTGTTGTGATGTATGCAAACATTTGACCCCAGTTACATATATCAGGTGCATCATGGGTAATTTTAACCTATAATCAGCTTGAACAAATAAAAATAAAAGTTTTGCAAACAAAATTATGTATAGATGTATCAAGTAGTGCATTATGATTATTTTTAGTTCTGTTTCATGAGATTCATAAATATTTCAATATAAATTACCCACACTGGTATATATGTTTAGCCTGAATTTCAGCCGTCTCCTCTGGTTCGTTCCTCCCGAGAGAGACGTCTGATAATGCCGTCCAGTGACGTCAAGGCGGATTAACAATTTAATTTATGCAAATAAAACTGTCACGGCGGTAGAAAGAGTTCGTGGGTCACAAAAACAAAGCCATCGCTCGCCTTGAGAAATTATGTGAGATCATGCTGGCCAAAATAAAAGCCTTACCTATATATATATATCTCCATCCCATTTGCTTCTCAAGTGCCTCTTATGTTGTGAAAACCTTTTCGAAGCAACAAATCGTTATATTATATTTGGAGGCAAAGTACAGTTGATCTTTGTCTTTCCGTTGATCTTTGTACATGTCTCGCGATCTGCCGTTCGAATCGACACAGCTACGAGATATTACCTATGTAAATGATGCAACAGAAAAGTAGAAAAACATGAAAGGATAATGGAGAATTTTCGAAGAAATACGAAGACTCTTGCGGGAAAGAACAGTTCCTTCAAGTGAGTAGCGACATTCTTTACCACTGCGAGTGTGAACAAATAATCGATTATCAACAACCCGGCCCGCGGACGCGACGAGATAAAATGTACATGTTTACAGGACAGTCGGCCGGTTATTGTGCAGGACACTTTCAATCCATTTCCAGATGTTTTCCTTACGAATTCAAGGTCTTTGCCAAAGACAATCACTCCACTGAAACTCAACGATCAACAATCGCGAGTCCAAAGTGAATCATACCGTCTTCTCGGCTGATAATTATGATAATTATGCGAAATTATAGAATATGAACCAATCAAAGATCACTACCAGGTTTTCTGGAAGTGACGTCACTGGACGGCATTATCGGCTATTGGATTCAGACGTCTCTCTCGGGAGAAACGAACCAGAGGAGACGGCTGAAATTCAGGCTAATATACGTTGGGCACACATCTGTGTCGGGCTACCTGTGGTGCACAACAGCAGACTGAGTTTTAGTCCTAAACGAAATGGCGGCTGCTACATTTCGGGTAAATGTTCTTTCGGTTTAAAATCGACAAGAAGATAATTATCGTAAGTTGTGGCTTCGAGATCATGGCAGAGTTGGGGAGGAGAGCACATATAAGGCTAGAATCAGGTATGCATTTATCGCTGATTCATCCTTCGCATTACAATTTTTTCTTATTTTGAAGTTGATTGTTAATTTATAGTTGATTGTTTAATAATTGCAAAACCATAGGCAAAGTGACAAATAAATTTATCACCCAGTTATTTTAGGGCTATGTTTCTCATTCCTGTCCGTTATTTGTCCCGTTATTCTGCACACGATAAAGCTTACCTCTGGCGTTGATTGCATGTTTATTTACGTTGGGCCCGGGCGTTGGGGGAGTATGTTACTTTGGCCTCACTGCTCCTAAGCTGAATAAACTTTACAAACTTTTTAGTCCCCAGTTGTATTTCTAAATGACTGATCTACAAAATAATAACTCTCTCATCTTCTACAATTTCGCCGCATCGATAGTATTCGAATGTCATTTTACCCTAAAAAAATAATTTCGGAAGTCACTTGTACAAATTGAAAGCCTTATTCCTTGAATACTGAATATTTTTTGCCACTTATATCATAATTAAATTGCAATTGGTCGTGTTTATGCTGTAGAAACGTTTTGTGTATATAGCTTATATGGTTTGTTCAAAAAATTTGTGTAAACATGACTAAAAAAACAAAGTGGAAATACCCCTCAAACCGAGGCAGTTCGTACTGACCGCCATATCTCTTACAGTTTTTGGAATTTTTCCAAAATATTCTACCAAGTCTAATGCCAGGCCAATAGTAATATATGTACAAAATATGAACAAAATCTGAGATGTACCATGTAGACTCATTTTTTCAGGGTGCATGGTTTTCACATGGCTTTCACATCTTTAAAATTGCAAATATTAAGATGAAAATGAAACGTAAATTATAATTAAATAGCAAACAATAAAATTAGTTGATATTAGAACACGCTAGGATATTCTACTCTCAGGATAAATCTTTTATTCAGTTGGATTTAATCAATTTCCTATGCATGTGACAAGGACATGACGGCTATGTTAATTTGTTTGGTGAAAGCATCAAGAAAAGCGGCGAAGACGCTTCGTGGATCCTCAGCTATTTTGGCTATGTTTTGACGAAAATCGTGGTCAATGTTAGGACGTACAGGCAAATAAAAAAGTGATTTCAACTTGTTAAACTGTTTGTGAAAATTTGAGCAGAATCAAGCAAACGTCTTAAACGTTATGACAATTTCTTTAAATTTGCAAAGGCTTCGGCCTTTCGATGGAGACACCTTTAACATGACATTTACATTTCCTCAGATTATATTCACACAATATAGTAGTAGATATCGTTGAAATAACTAAAGGTTAGAATAAAAGTGTGATGAGTTGAAGACATTTTAATCTGATT
The DNA here is from genome assembly GCA_030867875.1 of Actinernus sp. WN-2022. Classification (NCBI taxonomy): domain Eukaryota; kingdom Metazoa; phylum Cnidaria; class Anthozoa; order Actiniaria; family Actinernidae; genus Actinernus; species Actinernus sp. WN-2022. The sequence continues at coordinate 38,033,932 of JAOWCC010001679.1, forward strand.
TTCTATACCACAGTTATTCAATCAGCTAATTATCTCCGTCTCTGCATGGAGTGAATTTGGCGATTCTTTTGGATATTGCATTCGATTATCGAAACTAACAAACGTACAGTTTTACATGTACCCAACAACAACATACAAATACATAAGAAGGTTATCGGTTTCATCTATGATATATCATGTTGAACTCAGTTCATTTTCTTCCTTGAATGTCAAGCGAAGAGGCGCTGGAACATCCAACAAAGTTAGCCTGAATTGACGACGTTTAATCCAAAATTTTGCTTCTGATTTCTAGACGGAGGGGCAAAACTGTTGTCCGCCCCTGTTCTTGCTCGTGTTACAACACTGCTTGTCTCAATGATAGATTGTTCGTTATCAAATACTTTTATTGGTAGTAAATCCAGCAATAAAACTTTAAATGCTCGACGATATTGCCTGTTCAATACCCCATAAATAAGGGGATTGTTGGCATGGTTAGCGAACAACAAAAGCATCGATAGAATATCAATCCAAAATGGAATCTTGTACTTGGGTATTAGCATCTCCATCAAATTTACTGTTGCAGCAGGTATAAAGCAAATGAGATACGCCATTATTATCACAACCAGTGTCTTTGTAATTTTTATCTCTTCCACGTTTAGAGTGGTGGCAGAGTGCAAATTCTGTACTCTCATCGAATGGTGTCGAACTTGTTGGAAGACCTTATAGCAAGTGTAAATGATGACTGATAAAGGTAATGGGACGCATAAGACCGTTAATGTAACTGAATAAGATACAGAAGTGCTGAAGACAAATATACAAGTTGCTTTATTGGGTTGAAACTCGAAGGCAGACCAACCAACCAACGGAGGTATAGCGAACCAAAGGGGGAATATCCAAATGAAAGTTATCATTAGGATGAGGTTTCGTTTACTAAATATCTTCTTGTAGTAACTGGGCTTCACCACCATAACATATCTGTTGATACTGACCGTCATTAGGCTGTACATTGAAGCAATAATAAACTCTGTTGTCACAAAGCCATGCAGTTGGCATAAAACATCACCGAATATCCACTTGCCGAATGATGATACTGTCGTGAGCATGAATATCATGTTTAGCGATTCCAGGCTATCGGCTAAAGCCATGGAAGCAATCAACGCGCGACCTCTTGTCCGAACACCAGATCTCTTGACGCTGACTATGATCACTAAAATGTTGCCAAAAATCCCAATAAAAATGATAACGGAGAGAAAAATTGCCGTAACCACAACCACTCCTAAAGTCCACTCCATCTTATAGCTATTATTCAGTAGTGATATTTCGTTACTCAGTCTGCTGTTGTTTTGATCCTTTTCTTTCCTTTTTTTCGATCGGAGGTCACTTTTAAATATCAGAGTTTCAGTTCATTACGAGGAGATTCACTTTCTTATGTTCCATTTTTCCTTGTTTGATGCTGCATACACCTGTTTGATGCTTGATGCTGCACGGCATGCAACTGTCAAAGTCCCTTTCTTCTGAATATTCAAATTCTTGCTATTTTCAGATTCTAGAATTTAATTAAAGAGAGAAATTAAATTATAGTATTTCCGGCGTTGGTGTAATTGACGTCCAACTGGTTAAATATTGTTTAATAGTCATCGACTTTTTTAGCAGCCCCTCTAGCATCGCAAGGAAACCATAAATCTTCACCCTATTTAGCATCTATAATCGTGAATGGCCAATTTTTTTTCTCGATTACTGCACTAAAGCCTTGTTCTCTAAGATATTAGTTTAAATTAATGAATGTCGTTTAGGATTCGTGAACATCAACATTTTACTGGTGTTTTTACAATAAATTGTTTAACTTATTTCAGCTGTCTCCTGTATATTCGTAGTTATTGATTATATTCCTACCTGAGATGTGTATTTTCTTCCACTGAGCCATGACACGCCGTTAATTAAACCTGCTATCTGTTTTCAGTTTCAGAGCCACAACAACCACAACTATTAGAGAGAGGTTCCTAACATGTCTGTTTTAAGTTCAGAAAAGACGCATTATCAAATTAGAATTTGAGGTGAAAGAAATCATTAATTTGAGTTTCTTAAATAGAGCTCGAGTACTGAAATAAATTCAAAACTATTATGTTGAAAGTATAATTAAAAGCGACATGAAAAACTAGTTGTCTTTGTTTTAAAAAAATTATTGGGACGAATTTGCTTACTTGTCTCAAATCATAAAATTTGGCTATTTTTCTAATCATTGGGAAGACAATTACTCTCCGAGCTGATATTATACGGCGTATTAATATATAAATAAAAACACTGACCAATATACCATTGCATCTGAACATTAAGTATTATCTGAACATGTATATTTCCTTGTGAATCAGCCTGCTTAGGGACGGACCATTCGTTATTTGAAGGGGGGGGGGGGGGGGGGGGGGGTTTGTGCAGGATATAATTGTTTTCGCCAGAGGCTGTGCAGCAATTATTTTTCCGCCATGATTTGCTTGCAGGATATTTTTATTGTGTGCGTTTTTATTTGTAAATGCCTAACTACGTACATGTGTTAATACTAGAAAGGATTGACCATATCAGTCATTTGTAATCCCTCTAGGGTAGAAGCTGGCACCGTTGGATGACCAGGAATTTTTGAAATTAGACGAATGAAATAAGTGAACAGTATTTTGTACTCTTTGCTCTATAGGCATTTTATCCCAAAATGTTGTGTTGTACATATAAATGAAGTCACTGAGTGTGCATGTTACTCAGGGTAAGTCTCGATTTGAAGCAAAATAATCACAAATTTCAACAAGATGACAAAGTTCACAAATTGTATTATTTTAAGCTTTGGTCACTGAGTGTGCATGTTACTCAGGGTAAGTCTCGATTTGAAGCAAAATAATCACAAATTTCAACAAGATGACAAAGTCCACAAATTGTATTATTTTAAGCTTTGGTAGGTTCTCATTATATTTGTGAATAGTTTACTTCAAATCGGATTTAGGACCCCAACAATGTTCCAGTTTAGAAATGGTATTTCTTATTTTAGAATGACAATTTGTTAGTTTATAATAGAGATAATTATAACAAAGACACTTTAAATGCCTTGGGCCTTTTAAACCCAAGATTGTTTGCTATACAGATGTTAAAGAATCTTAGTCAGCCACTCCTTTGTTATTGTTTAGATTAAAAAGCAGAGACTGGTTTTTCCAAGCAAACTTCAAAATGATTGTCCACAAATAAAATATGATACTTAAAGTACAGAACTCAATAAAAAAAATATTGAAAATATTGTGATTGCTTCCCAAAATTGGCCGATGGAAAGTATTTTTCTGGTCAAAAAAATGGCAGCTGACTATGATTCTTTAAGTTTATTTATTAACAGACAAGTTTATAATATGAGATAAACGAAGATACTAAAATATTTATTAAATATTTATGCTTTGGGTGTTAGCGTTTAGCCCAATGGCAGCCCAAAAATATAGATATTTGTTTTTAATGAACTTATGCTCTACAATGATTTCAAATGAAAATAAACTGCAAAATGTGGTTGTGATTGCTTAAAACTTGTTTCATTTTCTAGAAAACACATGTTGCACAGCGAAGAGATATGTTCTAAACACCCTTTTAGAAGCTTAAGTCTGAGTACTCAAGCATGTTAAGCCCTGGTTCATTTAACGGAAAATAGATGTACGTTAAATAATGTTTTCTGACAGAAATAACAGTTTAAACAACATCTAATTACACTATAATACTAATATCCACTTCCTTAAATTTGTCGAGTGGATGGTTGTCGTATCACGTGATCGATGACGTCATAATTATATAAAATCGTTCAAGTGAAATGCGGATGCGACGGTAACATATGAATATAAAGTAACCCTGCTAAAACATTACTCCTCCCGCAGTGTTTCAGACCACACCTAGAAAACACGACTATCATGTAAAGATAAGGAGATATTGAGGGTGCAAAAAGTCACGTGACCTATTTTGCATATGTTCGCCTCAATTACTCGTTAACGAAACATTGTAGTCATCTTTTCTAAGTTGATTTAGGTAAAGAGCTTCAGCCTTAACTAAACACATCCACTCATCGTCCTAGCTGTTTTAAACTTGGAGCCGCGTTTTTGATTTACTGATTTCGTGTTCTAAGTCACATGACAGACCACGTGACACGTTTTACTACACACAAACCACTTAAGGTAGTCAAGAATAGCGATATCTATTATCGTAAGAAACTTGGTGTACTTACCACACTCGGCTGTGCTGAAATAAGGAAAACAGTTTTTACCCGAAATTTGACCCCTGAACCAGGCCTTAACATGCTTGAGTAGTCGACAACAATATAAATTTAATGATACTTGATTAACGTGACAACATTCTTGGACATTTGTGTTTTGGCCGTCTGCTCCTTGATGTAAATATTATTCTAAAACAAAGCACGTGGCTTTGAATGAATTTTTTTTCTGTTTTTTTTGTTGTGCACGATATATTTTTTTTCACGCGATTAAGGCTGTGCTCGAATTTAGATTTTATTTGCCCAACCCCCTCCCCCCCCCCCCCCCCCCCCTCAAATATCTAATGGTCCGTCCCTTATCGGCCCTCCTGTAGGATTGGGGTTTCCCCAAGAGAGATGGTCTCTTGGCGTCCTCTTATTGGACGAGCGTGGAATCTACGGAACATTACTATCTGTGAGGGAACTGCAGCTTTCTTCCCTTCCATGTTCGTCGCCCTTTTCCTCATTTTTCGAACAAAATAAGTAATCTACTCAATGGTTATGAAATGTATTATAAAAAATATGGACGCCAATAACGAATGAAACAACATTTAGACAAAATTTGCCTTACTCGAATAGCCTCAGTATGGAGTTTCTTTTCCTTAAAACAAATATTCAAATGATGTGAAAACCATACGATTGTATGAAATTAAACGAAAATTCTCCTAACTCAGTTTTCCATGACTTCACAAAATGCATGCGTGCGTTACGCAACGAGATAACAAGCTTCAGCAGATTACCAATTCTTCGAGTCAGTATATTTCATGTCAGGATTGCGAGTTTATAGGATTTCGAGTTTAATAGGATGTATTTCGAGTTAGGATTTCGAGTCTGGATTTCGAGTTTGGATTTCGAGTTAGGATTTCGAGTTAGGATTTCGATTCAGGATTGCGAGTTTTTAGGATTTCAGGTCAGGATTTCGAGTTAGGATTTCGAGTTAGGATTTCGAAGGTGGGACCAAAATTTATTATAGCGTGACTACGACATTTAATATCTAATCACATTGAAAAGCAGGAAAATGTAAAAAAGTCATAAAATTGGAAGAAGGAAATGTGAGTAAACTACAATATTGACGCCATTTAATTACTTCCTTTTCAGTTCGCATGTTTACTGCTAAAAGAAAATTTCAAACTTCGTGACCACTTGAAAGTGTCGATTTCATTACACAAAACGCGACTAAAAGAAAGCACGAAGCGGGCTATCAAACTCTTCCGAAAAGAAAATAAGATGATGGGAAAACACGTTATTGTCTTCCTTGAACTGGTTCATTTTTGTGTGCCCGTTTACCAGGAGGAAAAATGCAAAATTCCAAAAATTCAAGTTGAATTCAAATCACGAGTCCAATGTTGCGCTTTTGCCAACTGTCGCCCTCAGTGTCAACACTTCTGGATGTTGGTTCCCCGGCCTTTGTTGACGGACTGAAAAATAAATATTTGAGGAAAGCTAGAAAGTCAAAATGAAGCTCTTGAACATTGTCGCAGCTAGAATCTTTCAATTTTATGGCAGATCACTAGACTTTTGCCATTTGCAAGTTTTCACTCAAACTCAACCAAACTTTGACAGCTATCAGATAACTTGATTGGAGCATTTTACAGTCATGTTGTCATGGTAACAAGGTCACATGACAGTTTGGCGACCATATTGGATGACAATTGAGTAAATAGATAGATACAAGTGTACCAAACTAATAATTGCACAAACGCATTGTGTTCAAGAGAGGATGAGGTAAGAGAACGAATCCCCATGCCCCATGATAATTATTTGAAATCTATTTTTAGTTCACAACACGTGATGTAAGTTATTTCGATCTCGTTCTGGTAGGCTACCCTCGTTAGTTACCCATTTTTATATCCCTTGGGTCCTCATAGCATCGTTATAAACAACGCCTTAGCACAAGAGTGCCACTTTGCGCCAGTCATGTGTCTTTCTTAAAATAAGCAGGCTATTATAGATTTCACATAATTGTCATAGGAACAGACCCATGTATGGGGATTCGTTCTCTTGCCTCATTTTCTCTTGGTTTGTTACTATAATTAATTGGCAAAATGAGAAAACACTATGCAAAACATGTGATTTCTCTACAAAGCACATTCCTCTGAATGACGATCGAAGCTGATTATCTAAAAAGTATTAGCTCCGGTCAGTAGCCGAAATTAAAGAAATAGCGCGGTCTGCTAAAACCAACTTGAAATTACTTCTTCACATTTGGATCAATCAATCAAATTTATTTCATCATAAGATTGTTATGTACAATCATTTAGAAATTACAATAGTAGCGATGGGGACATGACATTGCTTATTTATTGTAGACCCCTTATTACAATTAGGCCCTGTCCATACTAATGCGTTTTTGAAAACCCGAAAACGAATATAAAGCTCTGCGTCCACACTAGCGTTTGCACATCGTTTTCGATCGTCCACACTAGGGGCTGAAACACGATGATCCAAAGATGCGTTTTCATCACCAGGCTCTGCTCGGACGTTTTTTCTGTTCGATACGCATGCTCCAATAGCGCCAGGTATACTATCGGCTATTCCCGCTCTTTACACTGTCCGCCATATTGAATAGTGGTTTGTTTACGCGTTAACGCGGGAAACTGGGGCTTGTATAATGAGTTGTGACGTACCGTTTTTTGCCATCCACACTAAAACGATAGCCTGCGTTTTCAAAAGTCTCCACTCTGGAAAGCGTGTTCGAAAAACTCCGTTTTCATAGATAAACATCTCCGTTTTTGATCGTTTAGTGTGGACGATCGGTAAAAACAGATAACAAAAGTATGCGTTTTCAAATGAAAACGGATTAGTGTGGACGTGGCCTTAGTTACAAGATAAACAAAACGAGAACTGGATGTCTTTGGGCCTTAGTTACAAGATAAACAAAACGAGAACTGGATGTCTTTGGAAACTGCAAATATGATCCAAACGCCTTTACATCTTACAGAAAGGTACTTCCATGAACGCAAAGAAGTTATCAAACGACATTTCAGCGTAAAGGCACCAATCAACGAGCATGAGAGCGCTGAGTGACAGTTGGTGAGTATTGAAAGTATCGCTCTCGTTTGACTGCCAACTCTCATGCGATCTTGGCGCGTTCTCATCAAATTTGACCCTGTTCAAACCTTTGTGTGACTCGTCATCTTTCGTGTGCTCTTATCCTTGCTTCACAAAGGTTCGACTCCCCCCCGGGGGAGGGATTTGCATTTGCATTGTATTTTCCCGCCATTTTTTTCGGAACGGTCGTTTCTATGGCAACGGTATCACTCGTGGGTTTAAGCTTTATGATTTTTACTTGAAAGGTGGTCAAGAAAACACGACAGGATTTTGCCTCGTTTTCATGCTCAAACGATGCCTTAATATACTTGAGTTGCAAATAAACAGACGACACCCTAAAAGGTACCGCGTTTTGTTACGTAATTGCCTTTTGTCAAAAGACCCCCTAAATGGGAACATCACTGAATTAAATTTTGCACCCTAATAGGGACGGCCGAGCACCCCTGTCAGGTCAGTAGGGGAGCCCCCCCTCCTCCCCCCGGGGTTTCGACAATATTTTGAGTTACTGGCTAGTAAGCCCAAGGAATACACAATACGAAAGCCTTAGCTGTAGTTTTTACGTCACATATTTTGTTATGTGTAATCAACTGAAGTAAGTAGCACATTACAAACACGGTGAGTGTACTCTGGGCTCCTGGTGTACTCTTATCATTGTTTAACAAAGAGCAGTCGACTATATTGTGTGTTACTGGCTTTTAATCTGGAGTATGGAAAGGTGGCCAACGCGTACACAATACGAAAGCCTTAGCTATAGTTTTTACGTATAATATTTTGTTATGTGTATGTAATCAACTGAAGTAAGTAGCACTTAAAATAAATACGGTGAGTGCGTAAAAAGAGTTTAAGTAAATCATCAAATAGCTGGCTTAAATTGCAGCTCCAGTACTGGCAATAACAATTTTTGACCTGCAAGTCTTATTTCTGACAGAAACAAAGTCAATAAGAGTATCCCTTTATGAAACAGGAGAAAATCGATATCTGCTTTGAGTCGAAAACGCGGAGTCTAACGTGGACTATACACGCAGTGCCCGCCATTTCCGCATAGACCGTATGCAATAATGGTGATTTCCTAAAAATAGAATGTAGCCTGTGCAAGGGTTCAATTTAAATGCTTTCATATTAAAGAGTGGATCGGCGCCAACATGGCCGCCACGATTATTAATGTGCTCTTCGTTTTGTTGTTAATTTCGACTTATGGGTATACAGTTTCGACGTCCATTTGGCCTACCGAGACTGCTACAAATGAATGTGCATGGAGCTACTGGAACTAGTCATATAACCTGTCATGGGATTTATGACATTGTTTCTGAGCTTTATTTCCAACGCTCAACTCGTACTGCGAGATTACGAAATCAGTGTGGATTCAACTCATCGACTTCGTCAATTAGCAAATGGTCTAAACATGGCCAAACATCACTGGTTATACCTGGACATGACCCTCCGTTGGCAATTACTATTTTCATGGATATTTCATTAAATCCTGGGCCTACAAGTCAACTCCAGAACCTCGAAATTCGCGGGAATTTTGCTACTTCTAATTTGCATGTTAATAACCTGTCGACATCAACAATCACCTACTCCAGGAACCAACTATTTGATCGAGTCGTTTGACGATCCATCTGATGCCCTTGCAACTTGGTATGACCTCTTTAAAAACATTGTTAACCGCCATGCACCTCTTCGAACTAAACGTGTTAAGTCACTTCAGCTTCCCCAATGGATGTCATCCGATATTCTATCTGACATAAAAAAAGGGATCAACTCAAGTCTAAATCTAGTCAAGGCACCGTACCCTGGGAACTATACAGACAATTCAGAAATAAAGTCACTTACAATATTAAATTGGCTAAGAAGAACTACTATACACAATAGATTTCAGAGAATAGAAATGATTCAAAGAAATTGTGGAAGGTACTAAAATGCGCCGTCAATGCAAGATCTAAAGGCACTATTCCAAATTGTATACATCACAATGATAGCTCTATCACCGACTTGCCAAACATTACCAATGTTTTTAACTCGCATTTTCCTCAAATCGCTGATTCCATCATAAAGGACTCAACCAATCAACACCTTAACACTGATGCACCTCATCAATTTGTGGCCGATCGTCTACCAGAAGATCAGCACTTTTCTATTCCGCGGATGTCTGCTGACTTTCTATTAAAGGCAATTCAGAATTTATCCTGTAACAAAGCTAAAGGAATCGATTCCATCAACGTAAAACTTCTTAAAATCGGCCGCCACGAAGTCCTTCCATCTCTTCTTTATATATACAACATGAGTATAAGATCTGGAATTTTTCCAGATCAATGGAAAATCAGCAAAATTACTCCAATCCACAAAAAAGGGTTCTAGGCAAGACAAAGACAACTATCGCCCAATATCTATATTATCTGTGTTGTCAAAGATTTTAGAACGCCATTGTGGACTCCACCTGCTTGACTTCCTTCATGAACACCGTCTTCTTAACGACTCCCAGTTTGGATCACGCCCACGTCACTCGTGCGAGTCACTATTATTATATCTTACGGACAAGTGGCTTAATTCTATGGATAACGGCGAACTTACAGGGCTTCTTCTGGTTGACTTTAGAAAAGCTTTTGATCTAGTTGACCATGATATTTTAATCAAAAAGCTCTCCATTTATGGAATCAGAGACTCTGCACTTTGCTGGTTTACGTCTTACCTTACAGGAAGAAGACAAACAGTGTCCATTGGTCAGTTCTCTTCTGATGTACTTCCAGTACGTAGCGGAGTCCCACACGGTTCATCCCTAGGCCCTCTACTCTTCATTTTATTCATTAACGATATCCCCCTAATAAATAAGGATTGTAGCACATATATGTACGTTCATGACACTACGTTAACCAGATCGGATCAATCAATACGCTCCATCAACGCATCTCTGCAATGTGGAGCTGATAACTTGAGCATCTGGGCTGTTCAGAATAAAATGGCCATCCACCCTGGCAAGACCAAAGTCATGCTCATTGGCACCCAAAAGAAACTTGCTACTAACTCTGAACTCGTAGACGTTTCTTTCAATGGACTCACTATTGCTCATTCTACCTGTGAAAAGCTCCTTGGTGTCAACATCGATGCATCACTTACCTGGAATGACCACATCGCAGCAGTTACCAAAAAGTATAACTCCAAACTTGAAATGCTTAGAAGAGTCAAACCCTATCTTCCATCTAAGGAAATACTCTTACTCCATAACAGCATCGCCAAACCAACACTAGAATATTGCTGCAGTGTATGGGGAAACTGTTCCACTGAATGCCTAGACCAACTGCTACTAGCCCAAAAACGTGCTGCTAGGATCATTCTTAGTGCCGACTACTCTACTCCATCCCTAAGTCTATTCAAGGACCTTAAGATGATTCCAATATATGAAGCTATTCGCCAACGAATCCTAACGCAGACTTTTAAATGTTTAAATAATCTTGGTCCGGAATGTCTCGCTAAGCTATTGTCAAGTCCTTCCTATCATTATTCTACTAGAGCCGTTGTAAATAATAAGCTATACCTACCTAAACCTAAAACTAATGCCGGAAAGCGTTGTTTTTCATTTCTAGCACCGTCGCTATGGAATAGTTTTCCTGTCACTGCTACTAAATCTGATACATTACCAAAATTTAATAGATTTTGTAGGAAATATTTTAAAACTAGACTCACTAATGCTAATGAGTTGAAGAGCAATAGGTTTTACTGACTGTGATGTCTAACGATGTTTCTAGATCCACCCCTTAATACATGTAACCACCTTTCGTTTACATTTTTGTTTTTAATTGTATAATTCTAAAGCTATAGTGTTTATATTTTATTCAATGTTTTTTCATATCTTCCCAATAATGTATATTCCTTTTTGAGTAGTTAAATAATTATCTATTATGTCTTATAATGTAATTATATCATGTTTCTATCTTGGCATATAATAGTTAGGAGGACCAGATTGGAAACAAGTGTAAACTTTATCTGCATATCCTCATTAAATAAAGTGTTATTATTATTATTATTATTATTATTATATCAGACGCGCATATCATGGAATACCCCCTTCGTCAGTACTGCAGATACTCAAGATCAATAATATATTTAGGTTCCGTGGGTCGAAAGGTGGCAAACGACAAATTCCTGTGCGTATATATCTCCTAGAGAGATTTTTGGAACTCATTATGCAGCTCAACTCACTGGTCATGGATCAAGGAGCGCTACATTGAGCAACATGTTGAACAACTTAATAACTATCAAGCGGTCGTCGTAACGAATACCAGATATTAGTAAGATGCTTCATTTTGGTGTTTTAAATGCCAGGTCAATCAACAACAAGTCATTACTTATTAACGATTATGTGGTGGAGAAACAGATCGACATTTTGGCCATTACGGAAACATGGCTAATAGCTCACGATCAGAATGACTTTATTACTCGGGATATTTGCCCAAACGGTTACAAGTTTGTTCACTGTCCAAGGGAGCATGGTCGTGGTGGAGGCATTGGTTTCCTTTTTAAACGAAATCTGAAAGTAAAAAGGTTGCAGTCCAGATCTTTCCGATCGGTCGAACTGATGGAATTTCTGTTAAATACTAATTCATCTTCATTCAGATTTGTTGTTATATATCGCCCACCTCCGTCGGCTGCTAACGGACTGACTTATCCCTTATTTTTAGAGGAGTTTTCATCACTGTTGGAATTATTAGCTACATCTTCTGGTAGACTGGTTATGGCTGGGGACTTTAATTGTCATGTGGATAACAAGCTGGACCCCAATGCACGCAAGTTTTTAGAACTACAACAAGTGTTTAATCTCAGTCAGCATGTTGAAGTTCCAACACATAATAATAAGCATACACTTGATCTTATTATTACAAGAAATAATGAAGTCCCGATTATCAACTTGCGGGCGCTGGACTCTGGAATATCTGACCACTTTACGCTTCATTGCAATTTGGATGTGATTAAACCCCCAAACTTGAAGTCGGAAATTTATTGTCGTAAACTGAATACTATGAATATGGATAAGTTCCGACACGATCTTCTTAATTCTGAGTTATATTCTTCACCTGCATTTCAAGTGGTTGAACGTTGTGATCAATATGAATCGGTGCTGTCCTTACTTCTTGAGAGCCACGCCCCACTTTGCAAAAAGGATATAATTATTCGGTCCAAGGCGCCTTGGTATAATCAAGACATTGGGAACAAAAAATACTACTGCGTAGTAAAGAACGGAGGTGGCGAAGCAGTGGTCTTGAAGTAGATAAACAGAGTTTGATCGACCAACGTATTGTCGTTAAGAATTGTATCAGCAAAATCAAGATGGAATATTACTCTTCTCTTGTTGTAGAGGCTGGTTCTGATAATAAGAAACTTTTTCAGATTATTGACCGTTTATTTCATAGGAAATCTGAAAAGCTTTATCCTACGTGTTCATCTCCATTGATGTTGGCCAACCAGTTTGCAGAGTTTTTCACTGACAAGATTTTTAAGATAAGGCAGCGGCTATGTTCTGTATCTGGATTAGATCCTTCAGTGTTTGTTAAGCATGACAACCCGGATTTGAATTGTTGTTTGGACACATTGGTTCCTACTACTACCGAGGAGTTGTCGGACATTATCAGTAAGACCAAGATGAAAGCGTGTATGCTTGATCCTGTTCCAGTAAAAGTACTTGCTGCCCATCTAGATGTTATCCTACCAGTCATTATGGATATCGTTAATAAATCTTTGTCATTTAGTTGTGTTCCAGCCAGTCTGAAGAAAGCTGCTTTGCTTCCGACTCTGAAGAAATCAATGTTGGACCATGAAGACTTTCCTAGTTTCCGACCAGTTTCAAACTTGAAGTTCATTTCAAAAACAACTGAGAAAGTTGTGGCCGCGCGTTTAATTGATTATCTGAGTAGTAATAATCTTGAGGAGCTATTTTAATCTGCCTATAAACAGGGTCACAGCTGTGAGACAGCTTTAGTTCGAGTACAGAACGACATACTATGTTCAATAGATGATGACTGCTGTGTGCTACTGCTACTATTAGATCTATCGGCGGCATTCGACACAGTAGATCACATCATCCTACTCGATAGAATGTCATCAAGATTTGGAATCAGGGGTGATGCTTTGTGTTGGTTTAGGTCCTACTTGTCAGATCGCACGCAAGCTGTTCACGTCAATGGAGTTATTTCATCAATCCATGACTTAGTTTGCGGTATCCCTCACGGTTCAGTGCTGGGACCGATACTATATCTATTATACACGTCACCTATAGGAGATATTCTGCGTTCACATAACATGAATTTCCACTTATATGCAGATGATACCCAAATCTATGCGTCGTTCAACTACAAGAACAGTCATGAACTTGAACAAGTTAAGTCCCGTGTTGAACTCTGCCTGTCTGACATAATCAAGTGGATGACGCTAAATAAGTTGAAACTTAATACTGATAAAACAGAACTTCTCCCCCTGAGCTCTAAGTTTATTCGTGAACCTGACTTCTCTACGCTGACAATTGGTCCTGATAGCATATCGCCATCGAATGCAGCAAGGAACATTGGGGTCATATTTCACAAGACTCTGACTATGACGTCCCAAATTAATAACACCTGTAAATCTGCATTTTTTCATTTACGTAACATTGCTCGTGCCAGGCGATACTGGTCATTCCAGACTACTGAGACGCTTGTGCATGCGTTTGTTACCAGCAAGCTAGATAGTGCTAATGCTTTACTCTATGGACTTCCTCAGAACCAGACGAAAAAGTTACAGTGTGTTTTTAACGCAGCAGCACGATTATTATCGGGTACACGAAAGTACGATCACATAACGCCAAACCTTATGCAGTTACACTGGCTACCAATTGAGAAGAGGATAATATATAAGATTTTGCTATTGACTTTTAAAGCTCTTAATGGACTTGCTCCGAATTATATTGGGAATATATGATAAGTCAATATAGACCTAATAGGAACCTTAGATCAGGTGGAGTAAACCTGTTGAGGGAACGAAAGTATAATTTAAAAACCTATGGAGGTCGAGCCTTCTCCGTGGCGGCCCCAAAGCTGTGGAATGGGCTACCTGTTACCATGAGAAAATGCACAACGTTATCTGACTTTAAGACCAAATTGAAAACGCATCTGTTCCATGTCGCTTATGATTGAATTTTTTTGTTTTGTTTATTATTAATACTTTTTATTATTATATTTTTTATTTTTGTTTATTTTTAGATTATTCAGTGATATATTCCATTTTTTATATATCTTAGATACCTGTAAAGCGCTTAGATCTATTTGTATAAGCGCTATATAAGCTGTATATCACGCCCGGCACAAATGAACGTAAACAGGCCGGGGTTTCTATATTTCAAAAAGTGTTCGGCGTAGATAAATGAATTTTGGTAGGTGTATAAAGGAGGGTTAACAAAAGATAACCTGATCAGTTAATCTAATGTAGCCATCATTATGACGTCACAACGACATCATTTGTCGATTTCTAATAGGTTTCCTATAAATTTTTATTACCTCTAAAAACGTTTTATTATATCTTTTTAAAATCTCTTGTTCATGAGAATGAAGCAATCAAAAACCCGTTCTCGATTGGTAGAGGTAAACAAAAGTTATTCAATTTTAAATTTTGCCAATTTTGCCAATTTTTTGTGTTAGATTTTTACGTTGTATATCAGCTTTGCTGTAGTCTTCGGACTTTTCATTCGTTATCGTTTATATTTTTGGCTGCATAGGTCCTCACTTCGGATCCAACGTATATTAACAGGATTTTTGTCCACGGTATTTGCTTATTAGTTTTCTATTAGAATTGAAGCCTTATTTTTGGTATACGTCATTATGACGTCATTAATATATTTGGATGTCCTCAGAAAATAGCCAGTTCAGATTTTTTTGAATTTTATCGACGGAACACCTTTGTCTCACACTCAGAAGTCATAGTATTTCCTTTAGTGATATTTTTATAGTAGGCAGTCTGATTTATGCTTGAAGCCTGACGTCACTGATAATGACGTCATAGAAATAGTGAATCATCCATAACTCTGGATGTATTTATCGTAGAGAGTTGATTTTTTTGCTAAATGAATATATTTCATGAAGCCATTTTGATCACATAATCTGTTTGCAACGTGTTTTTAAGGTTATATTTCACCAAAAAAGGAGACATCCCTTATGACGTCACAACAACGGCAGAATACATAAACAATTGTCCAAAAAAATGAAGTTTCACTTTGTTACCAATCTGCCAAAATTTCTTCAAATTTAGAGTAGTCGTAAAGAAATGGTGTTAATTTTATTTTTGTGTGTGCATTCAACCTCGGCCATTTTACGATCTTTTGTGCCCGGCTTGTATATTATTATACCAACTGAAGAGTAGTGATACTGAGAAGTTTGGTTGTGAGAATGTAAAATGGTGCTAAGATATGGAGATCTAAATAATTTTAATATGGCCAGAACTAAATGTGGACTGAACTAGCCTCGTTTTCAAGATTTTCCTAGTTTTTAAAAGATAATGTCGCTCCTCACAAGAACGATTATTATAAATATTACTGAATTATTACTCGGGCTGCCTGTGGCAGCACCGAGTTTTAAAATGCAAGTCGTTATTTTTTTATTTTTTTATTTCATGTCAGACGGCTTCTGCGCATGCGTTAAAGGTCAAATTCAAACCAATCAGATTGCACTGTGCTGGTCACGCAACAATCGCCAGGTTAATGTATTTACATAATTAAATACAGTAAATCAAGATGGACGACGGCGCGAGGAATTTTCTCTCAAATTTGGAGTCCCATCTCTCAAATGTAAGCAGTTTAATGTTTTATTTAAGTTCACTCGTGCGAAAGCCTTCCAACACTCCCAACAGGCTCAGGTATTTTTTTCGATAAAAAAAAAGAATCAATGCCTTCAGCTGCTTCAGTAAGATTCCTAGTCATATCAGTAATGGTGACTATACCAAGCATTGTTGCTGGGGGAGATGTAAGAGTGAATCCGGCGCTCAAAGAGATATGTCTCGGAGAATGAAGCATCGTTCAGTACACCTCTAGTAGATCAGGTTTCTCATCTTTTCTCGGCCTTTTTGATCACTCACAGGAGGAGCTTTTCTGTTCCAAAACCTTTACAGCAAATGTCAGCATTGGATAAATGTTTGTACAAGAGACCTTAAAAGCACAGAACAACGAGACTAGGTCTGGCAATGAAACGTAAGTGGCTATAAATTACTGAAACCCTGACTACGTATCCACCAGTAAACAATGAGAAGGAACTACTGTTCAACCATTAAGTTTACTTGAATTTATCAGTGGATTCTAAATAAATTTTTGGAAGCAAAGCCTACATCTACAATGCTTTGATTTATTTTCTGAGCACAAATGAAGTTAATTTCTTTCGGAGCTGCAGGTATTAAATTTCAAAACTCGATAAATGCAAACAATAACATAATGGTTTGAAAGAGCACACCAACATAAACAAGATTGCCGAATTTTAGGATGCTATCAGTTCATAGTTTTAATGTATATGCTCTTCCAGCCATAACAGCTTTGGTCTCCGATACGATGAGTTTTATTGAAGAAGATGATTGCACTCGGCATGCGGCTACATTCTTTTGTTTTTGCCTTAATACAGGAAAACCGGACCTTTGTAACTTTTCAATGTTTAGGTGAAGTCTTACAACGATATTGCATGGGAAAAGATGAGTTTGGGATACAGTTTAAATAGGACTTGACAGTCTATATAGTAAGCATGTCTCGTTGGTTGGCCAGCGAAGATGCAAAACTCGCTTGACAAGATCAACGTTTGTCGCTTTGTTTCAATCCTCTGTATTTCAGCCAAAGTTTAAGCTGTTCGACAGTATAATCATCAGGTTCCCTTTCAAAATATGGTCCAGGAAAGCAGTCATTTCTGGTAGAATAGACAGAGGACGAACTGAAGTGCTAGTCAATTCTTGTAAGTTGATACAAGAAAAGCGGTTTGTTTGTCTGAGTCTTGGCGGGGGGTCTAGACTTGTGACGTAATTACCGCGCTCTGCTTTTAGCGTGCGTAACATGAACATGAATATTAAAGTAGAGGTCAACTTCTTTAATTTACATACACGAGAAAAACAAAAATATTAAATTACATATATATATATATATACTAGGGGAGCAGAGAATGAATGTCACCGCGCTACCAGCCACTCCTAAAGACTGCTAAATTCAGCTAATAATTCTTCCCTTCGGTTATTACTAGAGGATTTCAAATGAAAGTGTAATTTCATCTTCAATCTCATGTGGCCCGAGTGAAAGCCCAGATGGGCTCTTGTTAGTTTTAAAATAGATGATTAATAACAATGATATGGTCATAACAAATTTTAATTTTTACCAATATATCAGTGTAATTTAAAATAGTTAGTTTTTAACAACATTATATATAGTTAGCATTTTAATGTGAAATTTGTATATAGTTAACTAGTTTATTTTAGTATTATACACGACCCCACAAGCGGCAACGCTTTAATCTTTTATCGTGTTTAAATAAAAGTTATTGTATTGTATTGTATTGTATTGTATCAAACTTCTCACTATTTCATACTGTAGCGTCTTATAAGAAATGGTGATATTCATTTTACCAAATAAACTAAATGTGGACTAACTAACCTTGTTCTCGTGATAAAAGAGGCCATTTTTGCATACGGGCTATACCCAAAACGATTTTAATTATTATGTAGACTCGACTATCTTTTAACCCCACCCCCCCCCCCCCCCCCCCCCCCCCCCCAAAAAAAAGTTCCCATAAACCTGTTCGATCAGCGAGCTCGATCGTTCTTCAAACTAGTCAACCATTTAAAAACGTAGTGTTCGGTCATTCGTTGAAATTCAATGAAAGACCTCACACTACGTTTAATTTTTAACCTTGATTGGTATTGGGCCTATCCAAATTGTGCTCGGCAACTTTTTAGCAACTGTTTAGCAAACGAGCAACTTCAAGCAACTTTTTCCAAAGTTAGCATAATTTCAGCAACTTTTGAGCATTGACAGATAATTTTTGAAGTTTTTGAATATTTCCTAATTTATAATATTGTATATAAGTCAACTCTTAGAAACGTCTTAGTGCCGTTTAAAAACGTTTTGGGGCCAACTGGAATGGGCGAAATAAAAAAAAGTTAATTTCAACTTCTTTTTATGACGGAATTACCTTAAAACAGCTGAATAAAATTCATCCATTCGTTCAAATCTCCTTACTAAGAACAATGCAAATATGTATATATCTGGAAACCATACAAATATGTGCCTCTTCCGTTTTGGCCCTCCAAGTCTAACCCCTTTCAGCAGGAGCCCATGCTTTCAGTTAAATCCGAAGACTTCGCAATACATATTTTAGTCTTTTGGAATCTATTTTTAAGTCAAAAACTCATAAAACAGATAAAAACTGCCATGTCTTTGTGTACATATTAGCCTCCTCCAGCTAAACAAGCATCTCTATCTTGGGCTTCCTGTGGCAAAGAATCTCTTCACCTGCCACAGGAAGCCCACAATAACTAGAGATGCCTGGTTTCCAATTTTAGGTATTCTTATTTCTTTTCGGGGACAATTTCAAAAATATATATCTATTCCCAGCAATGAAGAGTTCGTTTTAAATTTTGTGTACTGATAAACATGGATATCGAAGAGCACTGAACATTGTAACAGTTTTGTATTCTGACACCTTTCCTTAATTAAATTACGTCAATGCCCCCCTTTTATAAAAAAGACAAGTTGTTTTATTAGAAAGGTACAGTATTTCTTTGGATTTTTTCCCATATTCATGAAGATATTATTGATACTAGGAATAGATTGCAAAATGCCATATTCTGAATGTTTTACGATAATACAGAAATTGTTTTGTGGATGGCCAAATGTCAATCATATTTTCGTAATTGGCTATCGTAAGTCAGTTTGCAAGCTAACGTTTGTTAGTAGTAGTACCTCGACTAATTACACCCGTCCGTCTTTCCGTCATCTTGGACTAAATTTCCCGTGCCCTGGGGGGTAAAGTAGTGAATAAAACCTAATCCAGTCTCATGCTCGCCGTAATCGTCAACTTCAGTCAAATCCTTGATTTTTCGAAGCTTTTTGCAGCCTTCAGGCTAACAGTAAAAGGAAAATAACTTCAAGGAACAATATTATATGCAAAAAGCTATAATGGAGCCAAAAATGAACTATTTGTATGGCATCAAATTTAGCAGGTGCAGATACTTCGACAATAACCACATGCCCGTAAACTGTAAAATCTTTTAAAATTGATTGACAATATCAGAGTCTATGAAAGCACATGTTTGTTGTTTGCCGCTAGTTATCGATCTTCTCACTCAAAGTACATTGCATAAACTGTAGCGGTAGCGTAGAAATCGTGCTTTTCCATAGTCTCTGACACACATGTGTCGTAATCCGTGTTCCATAAACATCTACTTGCAAACCGTACTCCTTGTCTTCCCTTGGCGCCGATGGACACCAGACAAACTAACTTATACCTCTCAGCATTCAACTGCTTGACCTCGTCTAGAATCCTTTGACTCAAAAGTTTGACAAGTAGACCCGTATGTCCTGGCTCATAACTCTGGGAAACGAGTGTTGCTAATGCATCTTTTACAATTTGGTGTACTTTTGCCACGGGAAAGGGAATTTTCGGTTCCATTCGATAAGTGTTCTCAAAACGTGCATTCCTTCTCCGTGCATTTGCAGTGCTTTCTTCATCAATCGTTGCCCATGGCTTCTTGTATGTCGTTGGCATGTACGTTGTGCTTGCCACACGGCGTATCGATGAGGCAATCGTGCTGACTCGTCGTATACTCTCGTCCGATCGATTCCCTGTTGATGCTGATGTTCGACGGACTACGGGTCGGTTAAAACGAGGACTTTCCGTGGATTCCATGTCTAATATAAATATCTAACCTCCAAACTACAGGCCTTATTTCAGTAAAAGGTTGGCGTCAGTGAAAGTATTTCCTTTCATTTGACTTGATCAGGTCGTCTTAGAATTGTACCGTATTGTATTACATGACGCCATTGGTGAAACCAGCCGTCACGCAACCCCCTCAAAGGCATTGCCTTTAGCATCATATCGCACGAGAAGAAATGAAGATGTCTCGCCATATTAAATTCATCGGACCTATCTCTATATAAGTAACATAATTATTACTTCGGTAGGAATTGTAGGATTCCTACGGTGACGTCATATTCCTACAACCATAATACCTAACCTAATCCTCCACCAGAGTTTACATTCCTACCGATTCCTACCGATAGAATAATCTCTTAATACTATTACGTTTCAAGTTGATGCTTTTACCTGTTTGTCTGACATATTTATATTATTTTAGTATAAGCTGTTCTGCTTGCACGCTAGAAAAAAAATTGAAGCGAGAATCATGAGATACTTAGAGTAACACCCATTGTTAAATACCGTAGCACAATCATGCATCAGGCTTTATATATCACAATTCACAAATTTTCCAAGTACATAGAGTACCAATATGCACGAATTCAGCGTCTGATTTCGCAAACGCACTAGTGCGATTCAGGGAACCGAGCGTTTTATTCTGAAAACGCCCTTAATGCTTTCTAGCTTCAGACATCATAAACGCGAAATATATATATCGCTTAGATGAACGTATTTTAACACACTTGTATTGTATAACACATTTATTTACCCATCATATTTATGCGAACAAATCTCACTTAACATGCAATACGTATCTTGCCATTTCCGCATAATCACCTGCGGTTTGAGTACCAGTCAGTGACCGTATAGAGCGCTGTCCGGGGCGCTGCTATTAAATCAAATGTTGCCTGACTGTGTGGTCCACGCTATTGGCGAAGTAACATTCTGTATTCGATGTTTACTCTTGATAAATTGCATACACTATTCCAGTAGCAAAAATGTCCCTGAGTCCCTCATACACATACTGAGCAAAGTCATCGAACCTCGTGTCCCACACACACCTACTCGCCACGCGTACGTTTTGACTGCTCTTCTGTCCAATATACACAACTACTAGAATCTTATAACGAGGAAACTGTAGACTTTTAACCTTTTGTTTTATCAAGTCACATAGATTGGTAGTCATCTGAGAGCACAGTTCTTTGCTGTATTCTTTACCCGATAGTTCTTGCTCGAAGGTTTCCTTGATAATTCCCTGAACTTTTCCAACTTCGAATTTTTTGGTCGGCTCGAGGCGATAGGTGTTTAGTGGAGGTTGTCCAGCCTCAAGAGCGTACGCAAGCGGAGAAAGCGATGTTGTTGATTTTCTTTGCGGGGTATAGTTGGTTGATTTATTGTTCTCATTGGATCGCATTGGATCATCTTCGTAGGTGACCTCGAAGTTCCCTTTATCAGCGTTTCGTCGTCGCTGAAGAACGAGGTTACTGGAGAATTGTTTTAGTTTCTGTGCGGCAGAAAGGGCGATAACAACTTGGTGAATACTCGCTGCACCTAAGTCTGCGAACTTGAAGGATTTTGACATCATGATTCTTCCTTAATTATAACCAACCTTGACGTGTATGAAGTTTAGTGAGGCTTCAAAGTAACTGAAGTCACATCAAAGGAATACTTAACTGAATGATGCACCAGTTCAATTCAGTTACATTTGACTTTGTGTTGTAGTGTTTGGTGTTTACTGCGGGACTATTCTCCGTAGAGACCACCCTCAAACAGAAATTTGCATATGAAAAAGCCTAAAAGCTATAAGAAGCTCGCGTTTACTAATTAGCTAATGTTGGCTAGGCAGTCGCAGTTATTGGATAGCAAAAGGTGACACTAACCCCTTAAAGTCAACACAGACGGTAAATGTTCACGACTGGCACCAATAACACAATTTTCGCCTGTGATGATCCGATCGCGGCGGGTTAAACTCTCTGCGTTGTTGATTTAAGCATAAACGAAATGCATTTTAGGGCCTCTTTCGTAATCCTCACAATACGACAGTAAGGAGTTGTCTGGAATTTTAGGATTTCCTTGTCAGGATTAATCACTTCAGTATTTAATTAGCAGCGAATTTCTATTTAGCTACTTATTGTCACCATCGGCTTAATAACAGGAAGAACACTGATCTACATAGAATACCCGAAACGATCAAGAACAGTACGATACAGAAATAACACATCAAACAATTTTTAGTAAAATTGTATTTTAATACCGAGGTTAAACTTGTATATTGATGTTTTTTTTCATTTTACAATTTGAATAATATTACCTGACTAGTTTGTTCGTATTCTTCGATATACATCTCTTTTTGTCAAGTCACACTCGTGACATGCACAGTTTTGTCTCCAGATAATGCTTTCGGGTTTCTGGTCAAGTTGTAATTGAAACTCAGTGTATCTAATTAAAATACAGGTCGTCAGTTTTCGTTTTTTGAACCGCCTTTATAAGTTTGGTGTTATATATTTAGGTCTAGCCCTGACGAGAGTAGTTCTTGTTTTAAATTTTCGTGGCTTTGCATTAACACTCCAAATTAACTTTCAACATTCAAAAAGCAACACAAATATCGTGAAATCTTTGCTAAAATCCATTTTAGCTCTGCACAAAACTCAGGCTTTTGCCTGTTAGTTTTGGCGCCCAAATATGCGGTTTTGTAATTTAAAAGATAGATCGACTGGCTCTAATCTTTCTTGAAAATGTCCTCAATGTTGATCTCCTTTTCATCCATCCTCAGATATCGGCACTTTTGTAAGTCCTTCCACTCACCTGACGAGCTAGCGAGCGGTGCGTTTTTGTTCAATCGCTCTTCCTTTAGCGGTGGCAAGTACGTCTTACGAGGCGATCTGAAAACAAAATCATAGCTGTATTTATGCGTGATTGAAAAGATATGGCGCAATACGTTCCTTGAAGACTATTGAGATATATACGCACAGTTTGTTAGACATTTTTGCACATTTACTTTGATTTCATCCATCCCACAGGACGGTAGGGTCGTCAGTTTATATGAAAATCAGTGAAAATAAGTTTTCTCCGGCCCGGAACATAAAGGCGTGACCTGTGTTCAAGACCGCATACGGGTTCAAGACTGCTTCAGGCTACAAGGCAACTGTCAACAAGTTCACATCCGCTGTTTTTTCTTTCATGTTTTGGTTTTCTAGGCTTTCCACGTAGTCTTCAACTGAACATATTCAGTTGTAATCAAGGTAACAAACCATTTTTTACCACAATTGCCGGTAATCTCGCGATCTGATTGGTCGATGTGCGGTGGTAAATGAGAGTCCAGACAACGGTGCTGACGCGAGAAAGTGATAGACAATGCTGGCTCTTTCAAAGCTGTCTCTTATTTACCACGATTTACGTCATCACATCGTCAAAATTTGTTGTGGACTCACAAGGCGCAGCCGAGTGAGTCCACAGCAAATTTTGACGATGTGATGACGTAAATCGTGTTAAATAAGAGTCCACACCACAGAAAACCAGAGGAAATTTGCTAACTTCACTCATTTTCTTGTTTCGGTTTTTTTTTTTTTTTTTTTTTTTAACTTTTGCTTAGTACAGAGACGTTCTTCGTTCCCAAAACGCTGTCAATCGGTGTTGAATGAAAAAAACATTTTGTTATTTCTCACACGTGAAGAAACATGATACGCGGCTTGTGTTGGACGATGGGTAACTAATTCCTGTAAACACTAGTGTCGGTCTGCGTCGGCGGTGAAGATCAACAGTAGTATAATCAACTAAAGTCGATTAAGGTATGCTAACCGCCGTACGTGGGAAGCGAATGGCAACTGATGTTTCGAGCGCTAGCCCTTCCTCAGAGCAAAAGAAGGGCTAGCACTTGAAACGTCAGCTGCTACTCGCTTCCCATGGCGGTTAGCATACCTTAATCGACTTTAGTTGATTATCACAGTGCAATCCACTACCCTTAAATCCAATCCTAGTCAGTTCTATAAGACTTTCATGCAATTTATGGGTACAAAGAAAAGTAACAAGTCCACTGAAATCACTCTGAAAATTGATGATAGGAAAAGTAATGATCAATTAGAGATCTCTGATCACCTGTGTAGTTATTTCGCCTCTATAGCAGATGGGATAGGGAACATTGATGAAACGACTGACAATACATTTGTAAATCATCCAAGTGTGAAGAGTATCAGTCGCAACTCAGATGGTCAAACTACCTTCCACTGTTCCAGAAAATTAATACTGTTGAGGTGGAAACATTACTCCAAAATCTTAACACCAGGAAATCCAATGGCTGGGACTGTATCCCTGCAAAGGCTCTCAAAATTTGGGCAAAGAAGCTTTCTAACCCATTAACAACACTGTATAACTCATGTGTTACCCAGTCTCAATGGCCCAAGGATTGGAAAAAGGGGGAGTGGACACCAGTCTTTTAGAAGGATGACTCCCAGGCTAAAGAGAACTATCGACCGATAACAGTACAAGTCACGGTAAACAAAGTATTTGAACAGCTCCTTAGCAAGCAATTAAATAATAACTATAATGAAAGACTGAGTGATAAATTAACTGCTTATAGGAAAAGGCATAGTTGTGAGACAGCTTTACTTGCGCTTACTGAAGATTGGAGAAAGGCCCTTGACGAACGTAAAACTGTAGGACTTTTATCAACAGACATGAGTAAAGCGTTTGACTCGTTACTCCATCCACTCATGTTAGCCAAGCTCAAGGCATATGGCCATGGCCTCAGTGAAAACAGTTTGAACCTACTCCACTCATATTTCAGTGATCGTTTCAATCGAGTCAAGCTTGGTCCAGTTGTCAGCTCTTGGAAAAAAGTCAGGCGTGGCTGTCCTCAAGGCTCTGCCTTTGGGCCATTATTATGGAACATATTCCAGAATGATTAAACTTATAGCATTAACACAAATCTAAATATGTATGCTGATGACCACCAATTTTTTGAAATGACGGAGGAAGTGCAGAATAAGCTTACTGAAAGTGCTAAAGTAGCAATTAAATGGTATAGTTCTAATTTTCTTAAAGGTAATTATACTAAGTACAATACAATGACACTTGGTAATAAGCAGGAATGACAGCTGCACCAACTGCCTATTATGTAGTACTTGAGCTGAGGTGCACACGTTATCTAGTGCGTGCGGTTGATGCAGTTTAGGGGCGGACAGCACAACTCTCAATATATTATTATTAAATTATAAAATATTATATTATACTACTAAATTATATATTATCCTAATCACGATTGTACATATTATTCATAACTAGTTCTTTTATAATTCTTAACATTGTATTATTTCACTAAGTTAAGGCAGGGTGTCCCCATTTAGTGGTTGTTATACTGCTATGTAGATTGACACGTAAATAAAGTTGTTATTATTATGTTCTGTTTTGACGTATCGTTTTTCTCACACGAGAGAAAAGCGATACGCGGCATTTGATTGGTTAACACCGGTTTGCGAACGAAATTTACTTCAAGTGTTTCCAGTGAGTAGATCTCAGTATGTATATAATAAAGATATATATATTACCTGCTGTATCGCGGTCCCTGGTTCCTCCCCACCGCTGTACTGTACTTCCTTGTAGGAAGCTCCCTGTCCCCTTCAGCTGACCCTTCACTGCTTATAGAATCTTGGCTACCTCTTCGTAAAAGAGGCTGTTGTCCCCGTCTCTGCGTTGTACTATACCGTCGGGTTGCCCCAGAATCTGTGGAATTATACACAGTAGCCTCAGTCACGGTACAATTGCCCATCACATGCGCTCGTCTCAGTCCCCCGGCCGGGGCTGGTCCCGTGATTGTTGCTCTTCGTCTTCTCGTTTCGGAGGAATCAGGGGGACGTTCTGGAATCTTCTCAGGGAGGGAGCTAGTTGCGAATCTACCTCTAAAAGTATCCCTATATGAAGACTCGCTCTCAGATAAAGAGCTCAGCCTACTTTCATTGAAGTGCTTAGAAGGAATGTACGCTCTTTCGGACCTAGAAGGCTTTCTACGTTGGTCTTCTGCACGTACCAGCTCAGATATTACATTCGTTGCGGGACGAACTCGAGGTTTGACTTGCTGTGACTGCGATAAACGAGTAAACGTTTCGCTCCCTAAATGCGATTTTCCACCGGATTCCGATCCACTGTTATCAGAGGGCTTTCTTGCCTGTGAGTGAAACTGATTTACATCTAAGCCTTGTTCGATTGTTTGTTTACTTGTCTCTGTTTGTTTATGCTCTTGTTTCTCCTCACAGCTAGCAAAAACACTCGTCTGTGACTCACTTAAAGTCTCCGTTCCATCCCCTACACTTTCTTCATATCTTTCTATCGACCCTTGTACGATTTGCTCTTCACTGGAGAGCCCAGAGGTGACGCCCTGTTCACCCTTAGCAAGTTTTTTAGTTTCAGTCTTTTGAGGAAAGCTACTTGATCTTCTTCTCTTTGCGGAAAGGCTTTGAGCAGCTAAATCTCCTATTAAAAGGGCCTCAGGCTGTGCTCGTCTTACCCGAGGAACAAACGTTTCCGAGCTCTCAAAACAACGAAGTTCCCCTGGAAATGCATTCACAGTAATCCGACGTGTTTTTCTCGGAGCGCCTTCGATAGGTGAAGGCACATACTGGTATTCGGGTTTTGAGACTTTCAACTCCCGCTGAAGATCGAAAAGAATCTGCCTTAACTCTCGAGTCTCACTGCTAATCTTCCTGCTGGAAATTTTGTACGAAGTGTCTATCGCTTGTAGCTTTTGCTGTAACTCTTTCTCCGAATTCGTAAACTGTGTTCGCGAGACTCGACTCGAGGATCCGATAGTCGACGGATCCTGTACAGTCCTAGAGACTTTTCGCTGTGGTGGTAGGCGACTCATTTAAATTCTTCGACTCTCAGGAATCCGCCGCCAACATATCCCTTGAAGAGGCGCTCGTTCGTGGCGTTGACTTTGTATTTCTTGACTGCTATTTCTTCAGAAGCATATTACCGACGAGATGCAAAAGCATGCAAGTGACCGCCAGTTGTCAAGTGGTACCGCAGCTACCGCCGTAGTTAATACAGCAAAGCAGTTAGGAGAAGTGAATTAATGATCAATTTTGGATACAAGTTTTATTCACTTAAAACGCTATTCAGTAGCAACCAATTCTTCATAGAAACTACATCTATATTCTCATCCCATGTACTACTGAGAGGCATCTCGTTTTCCTTAAAAATCGCCGAAGTCGAAACAGTTTAGCTACTGTAAGTTCTACTGTTTAGATTATTCTTTCTCGACATCTCCCAGTCGTGGGGTCACGATTTAATCAACACGGTAGGTATCTATGTTTGCCGAAATCTCAGACAAGTGCCATTTTCGCGGATTAAATGTAATCTAATTAGGCAGCAAAGGCCGTGAAAAAGACACATGTATCGACGGCGTGAAAGTAGACTGTTTTTCTTTGACTGAATTCCAGCTCGATATGGATTGTTTTGTCCTCGTAAACACCGAAACAGAGATGTTTACATTGGAACAAAGGCGGCGAAAAGGCGTTCACTGGTGGCCGAAACCTTCACTTTATAGTCAGTGACTGAAACATTTTCTCAGGACAACATCACTACGGAATACTGCCGATATTTACTACTGGTGCAATGAAAAGGATGCCTTCGAACCTCGTATCTTACATTCCGATTTATCAAACATCTTAATTTTTTCATACATGTATGACAAGCACAATGTACACAAACAGACTCGTCATGAACATGCTCAAATTAGCTAGTACATTCACTAAATGGGAATGACGGGCTAGTACATAAAACTTATTCAATTTTCATTAAATCGGCGTCAAAGTTTGCAACGTGGAAGCACTCCTCCTATCAACAAATTGTAGTTTTTTTTGTTTTCAATTAAATAATAGATACAAAAATACTCAATTCTGATTGGCTGAGCAGACATGTAACAGCAGTGCAAACACAATTAATTCGATGCAAAAACTAGTTAATGCAGTTCTCCTTTTCATTTTTGCATCTATATTATTATTGAGGACTCGTTATTTGGTTTTGGTGGAACAACGCTGACGTCACGAAGTTGCCGCCAAATCTTAATTTTCACAATGTGAGATATTTGACGATTGCTTCTGACAAAAAAACATGTCGAGAGAACTTCAAAACTGAAGAGATAACTGAAATATCGTCGTCCAATCAAAAGACATGTATTTTTGAATTTTTGAATTTCCGCCATTTTGTGCTATCTTTAGTAACTAAATGGTGGAAATTCAAAAAGAAGCCTCGTCTTTGTAGCTTGTGTCGCATCCGAAGTGAACCTTCAGTTCGGATGCGACGCAGGCTACGTCTTTGGGGCTTTCGGACCCAGAATAAATTAGCGGTTGCAGTTAACTGTCAGTAGGACTTTCTAGGGAAGACCTAACACGTCTCAGTGATAAAGAGAAAATAAAGGACAGAGAGGGAGTCTCCTAGTCAGGCCCTAGCCTGAATTTCAGCCGTCTCCTCTGGTTCGTTCCTCCCGAGAGAGACGTCTGAATCCAATAGCCGATAATGCCGTCCAGTGACGTCAAGGCGGATTAACAACTTAATTTATGCAAATGAAACTGTCGTGTCACGGATAAATATTTATTTGAGATTATGCCGACCAAAATAAAAGCCTTACCTATATTATATATCTCCATCCCATTTGCTTCTCAAGTGCCTCTTATTTTCTTAAAGCCTTTCCGAAGCAACAAATCGTTATATTATATTTGGAGGCAAAGTACAGTTGATCTTTGTCTTTCCGTTGATCTTTGTCCATGTCTCGCGATCTGCCGTTCGAATCGACACAGCTACGAGATATTACCTATGTAAATGATGCAACAGAAAAGTAGAAAAACATGAAAGGATAATGGAGAATTTTCGAAGAAATACGAAGACTCTTTTACGGGAAAGAACAGTTCCTTGAAGAGAGTAGCGACATTCTTTACCACTGCGAGTGTGAACAAATAATCGATTGTCAACAACGCCGCGGACGGGACGCGATAAAATGTACATATTTACAGGTTAGTCGGCCAGTTATTATGCAGGACACTTTCAATCCATTTCCAGATGTTTTCCTTACGAATTCAAGGTCTTTGCCAAAGACAATCACTCCACTGAAGTGAATCCTGCCGTCTTCTCGGCTGATAATTATGCGAAATTATAGAATATGAACCAATCAAAAATCACTACCAGGTTTTCTGGTAGTGACGTCACTGGACGGCATTATCGGCTATTGGATTCAGACGTCTCTCTCGGGAGGAACGAACCAGAGAAGACGGCTGAAATTCAGGCTAGTCAGGCCCTTGGGAGATCTTAATCTCACTAAAGTTATTTTTAGACTGAACCGGATGTGCGGACAAGTTCCGGTCATGCGTCCTTTCCAGTAATTTTCTTCGCACGGTCCTGTGGCGAATTAGCCTGCTATGCAGACGTATTTTTACACTCATAAATTCGAAGAAAAAAAGTAACGTCTGCTTACCCGAGCGCTTAATTAGTTTCCAATATGCACACCTCATTGTGTTATGGACCAATCAGATGTTACCTTCCATATCCTGGAAAGTTACGTGATGTTGCATTTTAAAAGGAATTCAGAAAATACATTTGCCATTGACCAATCATGGGAGTGTTCACTGGCGCGCCAATTCACTAAAATTCTAATCAAGCATTAAGGGAGGGGACTTTAACTGTTTGAAGCCACTTAACAGCCACCAATCAACATTGATTACAGACATGCGCAGTACCATGACACAGCGCCTTTAGCATGATAAACGTTTTTTTTTTATGATAAAAGACAACAATAACTATTCAGATTAGCAGAGTATGCTTTCCAGGTATACTGGAGAAAATATGACATTATTTTGATGTAGGATGGCTAAGATTCGAGTGGATGAAAAAATACATTTAGAGCAACTAGAAATCGGTTCACTGTAACCGAAATCAAGTTCCTAGAATAAAATTTTGTTCTTCTATCGAAAAAGTTTGAGCATCATATCTGGGCATTCGCATGGTGTTTCTATTCTATCCCAGGCTGTTATTTTTGTAATTTTGTTGTAAAGAAACTTCGATTGACAGTGCCCCATTAACCTGCAATAAACACCATATCTAATTAGTGCTAATGACATTAAGAATAAAATAACACTATGATTATTATTAATAATATTAACATTGTTAATATTACTAGTTATTATTATTGTCAAATTAAAAGTTCACAACCAAAACAGATCGTTCGTCTCGTTTACTGTTTATTTCACTATTTACAATTTAATATCACTGACCATGCAGATATTTCACATTATTGAAACTGTTATTCATTATTCAACACGGATTAACATTATTTTTTGTTACACTTCTTTAGTTTTCGCGGGCATGGAGATGGTTTTTACCCCTCCTCCTTTCACCAAGGTTTCTCAATACAAAGTAGATCAACTGACTTTCTACCTTTCAAACACTACTATGAGGATTATTCTAGTTTGGTCAGTATATATATAGTTCTTACATATTACATGTACATTTAAATGCAAGGATACAATACTTATTACCGTTTTCGTTGGACTGCAACTGTGGGCCGGGGTTGCACAGTGGTGAAGTACTTCGCCTCTCACCTCTGTGGCCCGGGTCGATTCCCGGACGCGGCGCCATAAGTGAGTTGAGTTTGTTGGTATTTTGCCTTAATTATTGCGAGGATTTTTCTCCGGGTTCTCCGGTTTTTCTCCCTCCTCAAAAACCAACACGCTAAATTACAATTCGATCTGTGGATTAGCCGGGTCCTGGCTTTAATCAGCCCTGTGGTTGTTTCAGGTCCGTTAGAAATTCAGAGTTCAGAGTGTGAAAGCTTCATGTCTCGTTTAGAAAATTGCAATTGAGCCGATTTTCGAAACAGACTTGAAACTTCCAGGGTCGCACTTCAATGAAAACGGCAATAATCCAAACTACACCTAGGAATGACAAAGAACAAGCTATCACGTATTACAAACCAACTAGTGTCTTAACACGAATCCTGCCATCTGATGGGCTAAGCTACTCACTATCTATTCTGTGATCGATAGTGAGTAACGAAAAAGTCCGAGTTCAAAAGTAAAACAAAGGCTGCAAATTCGTCGAAATACAAATAAGTATTCTTGTTTTAGTTTAAGATTGAACAGCTAGTTGATTTCTCTAAAACATGACTGACAGTTGAATCGAAGTTATACGCTCCTCATCAGCAATTTAACAATTAAACATTTAGAGGTTTCTATTATACTAAGAGAGTACTAATACACCGATAGTGTGTCCGTCGAGGAACTATCGGCTGATAGCTGTCCACGGAAATTTGATGTTCTTAAAACAAACATATTCTAGTTTTAAGAACATTAATCACCAAGGGAAACTATCAGCCGTTCTATAGCCCGGGGTACTCCCTCCCCCTTCGGGGAAGCCGATAACAAGTGCATAACAACGAGTCAAAGTCCGCGGAAAAAATTACAAATGTATATGGAACGCTGAAAACACGATTGCACGCTTCCTAGCACAGCTACATCCCTCAAATTTTGATCAGTTAATCTTTTACCCGGTATCATAAGTTTGCAGACGGTAAATATTTCAGAAATTCGATTTTACGGAATTTATTTGGCATCGGATTCGCATACAAACACGTCATGTTTGCACCCCTTTCACAATGTCGCAATTAACCGCGAACTGGTCTATTATTGATAATACTAACATTACCGCCATTATACTGTAGCTCTATTGTTTTTATCCCGCCTGCTCGTTCTAAACGGGTTAGGGTGTTTTGTATTGTTGGTTAAGCCAATACTGTGGCTCGTTTCGAGCGGTACTGTCCGACTCTTCTTTACAGGGGATGACAACGATAGTTAGGCCTATTTCAAGAGAACAGCAAAATGTTGCCGGAAATCTAAAGAAAATATCGCGAATCGGGAGACTTGGGGAATTGAAGTTTTATGAATACGGTCAGATATTAGACTTTACCCAGAACACCTATACACAGTATAGATCAGTATTTAACTTCAAATACCAGTATTGCGCCATTAATCACGTGAGTAGCTAGACCAGTCTAAATTTAATGGACATAGCACGATCATTCGACATAATTACTCGGGTCATCTGAGAAAGACTAAAAAGCATGAAGCCAAAACTAAACACAAACACACAAAAAGTAACTCCTACAGCAGAAACGTATTCATAAAAATAAATAAATATGAATTAAAAAAAAAAAAAAAACGACCAAAAAATAAGATATATATACAAGGCAAAGTGCAAAAACTTCGACACCTATAAAACTATATCGGGTGCATTGTGGGTACGTTCCTTAAAATGCAATTACAACCGTAGTCGAGCGCGTTACCATGGTTACATAGGCTCGAGGAAATAACACGAAGTAGCGAGACTAGCAGAAGGAAAAAACACAAGAGCCTCTGTTGTTATCCGTTATCTAACTTTCACATGAAGGAATCGCGTCAAACCGGTTTTGCTGCGCCATTGGTAAGCCAATGAAAATTAGTTATATCCAGCACTACGGTTGCGCCTGGTAATGAGTAGATTATCCAATCAGCGTGCCGTGAGATTTGTGGCGGCGTGCCGTGAGATTTGTGGCGTGCCGTGAGGGACGAGGTTCAAATTCGGAACATGTTCGCATGGAGGTGAGATTCTCAACGGATAACACCAGAGGCTCTTTTATTTTCTCCTCTCCTCTCTCTCGCTATCCTCGGATAACCAGGTGCAGTTAGTGAACGACGGGGCGGCTCTCTCGCCTCTTCGTGTTTCATTTCTTCCAGCCCCTGGCACACAAGTAAGCGTGTGTTGAAATTGAATAGCGAAGACTTGTTGTACACGAATTCAAAGCAGCCATTGTACTGATAGGAAAGCTTAGATGTCGCGCGCACTGAGCGGAATCGTTCCCATATTAAATGCACCCGATATTGTGATATAGCTGGAAGAGTCAAGCTATATATATATATATATTACTTTCTCGTATTGTTAATTTTGTCCCAGCGTCCCTTACGCTCGTCGCTTTATTGACTTTCTCAGGTAACCTAAACGTAATCGAGTCACTAGCCATTTAAGACTGGAAACTCAACTAACCGCTGACCACCCTCCAACACAACAGCCATTCCAATCAACCTTTGGGAGACAAATCAAAACATATGCCCATACAGAAAAACAAAACAAACATTGTAGGCCCAGCTCTTGCTATAGTTCCCACTGCTTCTTTGGCCAGTTTAGTTCGGTCCATTTCTATTTCATTTTATTTTAATTCGTCGTTGACGGTTATTAAACACCTCACATTACTTATCTTTATAAATTAAATTACCTGGCCCACCTGTACACTTGCACGCAAAAATATACCCACACGACAAGTTAGAGACAAAGGAGCCACTTCTTAGACGTCTTACGTACTTGTAACTGCTCTGGCGACTGTCAACATTTTTTTATCATAAAGTATCTTCAATTGAACCTTGTTTTATTTTACTTCGCGTTCCATTTGGTTCTTTCGCCAGCACTCATTATCGATCCTAAAATCCATAGCTACGAACCGTTGCTTGTAGTAAACGCGTCTACAGTTGCAGAGAACACTTCCCGCATGCGACGCGACTGTACCATCAATTGTATTCATTTTCTTCGAAAATTTAGCTTCTTGCCATTTCTGGATGGCACGACTTCTAATCAGTTAGAGAGCTGATAGGGTTTCGAAACCGATATAGGTTTTCCAGGCTGCATCAACGATTATTTGCCTTTGCACAGCATTTTACCTCCACAAGGCAAAAGTATTGTAACATCGAACTATGACGAATGTTTTTCTCACGGACTACTACGAAAAACTTCACTTCTTCATTTGGTATTTATGGGCACTTGTGAGAGTATATAATGTCAAGTAAATTGAGCAGGATCTGTTGTATAAGCTACATCAGACTGTTGCTAGCATCGTCTTTATAGTTATTTTCCAGTGATGTGCGTAGAAGTCCTTCCAAATAGCTGAAGTTCGTGAACGGACTTTGCCGTTATACGGCATCCAATGACCTTTATTTGGTGCCTGCATTAACTCGCCTACGTCTCGCTGTTTCTATTAATAACACTCATGTTTGAAAGCTATGATATCGAAGTCCCACACGCTCTTCCTGTGAGAAGTGAGTTTCTCAGTTTCCCAAGTAAAGTGAAACTTGTACCACCAAGGCTAGAAACCAAACTTGAAAATTCTGAGAGTTAAATGCAACTATTTACAGTGCGACTACAGTAACCAGGGCCACTTAGACAACGAGAACTAATCACATTGCAGAACGAAAACAAAGCATTCCAAATTAGTATGGTTATTTGAGCCAATCAGTGTTGAGTACAAGACAATAGCATTTCAACTTGTTAGAACTTCGATCCAGTAAAAGGCAAATTTCGTGGACTCGTTCTGAAGTCGAAGTCTTTTGAATGAAGAAAGTCGCGTAGTATGCTTTATTTTCGTTTTAGAATGTGCTTAGTTCTCGTCGTCTAAGTGTCCCGGTAACAGTATTCTCGCACTGAAATGTTTCCCAACACACAGCATGGGAAGGCATCGCCACTTTCGATTTGTTTTCCAATTTCATATCTTGAATCGCTAGACGAGAACCGGCAATGCCACACGATCGCTGAGACAAATTTCACAGCATTATCCACTGCCTGTGTGTTTATCGTCATCTTTTGAGGAACCATGGGAATCTAACGAACTCGAAGACGAATTACTTGCCGCTTTCGCTTCGGACTTGCCTTGTACATGATAATTATCGGGCGACAAGGCACGCCGTAATAAAGGCGAACCCGGACGTTGGACCGTAGCTTGAGCCACAGTAACAAAATGCGGTGAATTAGGGGACCCCCTTATCGTCAGTGGTGATGTGCTACGAGGAGGATGAGAAGGTGACGAAGTGGTAGGCGATGGAGTCCTTGCCAGGGGGGACACTGGAACATGCGCTGAGTATTTTCTCCTAGGAGAATGGACAGATCGTAGTTTGGGGATCAATCCATGCAAAGTCCCTGAAAAGCAATTCGTAAACATTAAGAAACAAAGGAAACAAAGGTCGTACTTGAACGAAAACGGTAATAAAGTCACTGTTAATAGACCAGTTCGCGGTTAATTCCGACATTTTGAAAGGGGTGCAAACATGGCGTTTTCAGTTTTTCATCCTAAATTTGTTTGTAAATTTTCCTGCGGATTGGACTCGTTGTTACAGACAAATATATGGAAAACAGAAAACACGACTGCACTCTTCCCAGCACAGCTGCATCCCTCAAATTTTGATTAGTTAATCCTTTACCTGGTATCTTAAGTTTGCAGACAGTGAATATTTCAAAACATCGATTTTACATAAATTATTTGGCATCGGATTCCCATATAAACCCTGTATTTCGCGCCATGTTTGCACCCCTTTCAAAAGGTCGGAATTAACCGCGAACTGGTCTATTAGCTCAAAGGACTAACGTCTTTAGTAGCTGATATCACAGTGGCGCCTACGGATAGCAGTTTCAACGGTATTGATCCGAATGCCTCACTTCGACGTAATGAAACGCTATTCAAACTGCCGTGTATCTAAATTAGTTGTGATTGTTTAAGAGTGTTGGTGTCATGTAAGAATGATGGTTTGAATAGCACTTCATTACATCGAAGTGAGGCGTTCGGGTTAATACCGCTGAAACTGCTATTCGTAGACGCCACTGTAATATGAGCTATTGGAACGTTTAGTTTTGTCAAATAATCCTTTGCGAGCTCCGAATCGGAAAAGTTTCCAATATTTATCGTGGCGCAGATGGAAACTATGTGAATGCCTTCCAAACACGCCTCTCACAAGGTAGATGTTGAAGAAGCGTACCTGGTCTTCCTAGCGCATGCACGGTAGGCGAACCAGGCGAGGACGCTGCACTACTATGCGACGAGGACGACTGGTCCGACACGCTAAGAAAATCAAACGACGGAGGTGCAAACTTCGGTGAGTTGGGTCTTGGTGGTTTTCCATCTAGAGAATTCATTCTCTTCAAAGAATTACTTCGGCGAATACCAGACGTCGGGGAGTGACTACTTCGGCGACCAAAACGTTTCCAAAATGGCCGATGCTTTGGTGTTTTTTCTACTGCCTCGGGTGTAGTTGGTTGGGTGGGCGATGTGGCACTACGACGACTTCTCCGAGGATGTCTCTTCTTGACACGTTTACCGGCAGATGGAACACGCTTTCGACCGCCAGCTTTGATTGAGGTTTTGTTGAGTTCTGTAGCATTGAGCTTGACTTTGTTACCGCCGCCTAGAATGAGCTCGACGACCTGTCGATGTGTGAGACCTGTGACAGACTGAGAAAGAGGATATATATTGTGATTATGTGCCTATTCAACTGGTTCATCTAGGATTTGAAATTATGGCCTCAAGATGGTTGATAGTAATACTCTGGGTACATTTGGAAGACAGGATGCCCCGTTCCTCTGTGTTCTTTCCCACTATGTTAAGTTTCTAGACTTGTGAGATAAACAAAAGCCGCCCCTCGGAACAAGCTGTACGGATAACAATAGGCATTTTGCAGGAAACAGTCACGTGCTGATATATCAATAACGAATGAATTGCGCTCGTGGTCCCATGCATGGGAGAGGTTTTACTGGACGGCAAACAAACTTCCAAACGCTGTTTAAGAAAGATCGACAATCGATTCGAGGTGGAAAATAGCATTTACAAACATGTTTTGCTAATAACACCACCGATCTCGTACAAGTACGTTAAATAAATGAAGTCAGATTTGTTTGCCGTCCAATACATCCACGTGACCACATTTCTGCAAAAGGTCCATTTCTGATAATCCCCTAATGAGACGTTCGAGACTCGACAATGCTTTTCCTCAACAAATACAACAAAGTACTGCTTAAGTTTCCTGTATTATGAATACCTTTCCGGTTGAACCATTGTGT
Organism: Actinernus sp. WN-2022; assembly: GCA_030867875.1. Classification (NCBI taxonomy): domain Eukaryota; kingdom Metazoa; phylum Cnidaria; class Anthozoa; order Actiniaria; family Actinernidae; genus Actinernus; species Actinernus sp. WN-2022. The sequence goes on from JAOWCC010001679.1 coordinate 38,071,006, forward strand.
TCACTTACCTCATCATTGACGTGTGTAAGTAGATCTCCTGGTCGTAAGCCGGACTCAAATGCAGCACTGCCATGGTCAACACCCTGCAATTGAATACAAAAATACTACATGTGTCACCACGCTGATATCACTACTGTCGTCCGTCTGTCTGTATTCGAAGAGTTTTTGTATACAATGGAGCAAAATTTTGTAACAATCTTCCAAATTATCTTAAACAAGCAAAAAGTCTTTCGACTTTTAAACGAGAGCTATCATCTGTTAAGTCCTAACTGATACCTTTGGTGATGTTTTTATTGACTTTTAGCTCGGCTTCCATGTGAAACAACTGATGTAGATATTGATGGAAGAAGTGTCACTCACTCTGTCTGCCTGTCTGTGTCTGTCAGTCTCTGTCTGTCTATTTATTTATTTATTCATTCATTCATTCATTCATTCAGTCATTCTTTCTTTCCTTCCTTCCTTCCTTCATTTATTTAATTTATTATGTTTATTACGCTTTATACCACTCGAACGGAGAGCCTCGACAGGAATACAGCCCAGCTACAGAAGCCTCCGAGGGCCTACGATTCCGAGAAGACGTGAAGGTCTAACCATTTGCAGTCGAGAAGGAAATTGTTTCGCTAACGCAGCACCTTCTACTCAGTTATTAGTTAGTCCGGCCAGGGTTTTGATTGCAAGCTCAGTATGAAGACAATTCGTGATAACCTTTTTTTCTACACACACCTACTCGAAATGGGTTATCGATAGAACATCTAACCTCCTGCAGCATATTTTTCGTTTTCGTCAAGCTTTCCGAACTAGTAGTTTATTTCGCAGGTATTTCCCCGCAGATATGGTCTGTTCCGAAACACGAAGGAAACTGTGCATTTCGAGGAACAGATAATATCCAACGACCAATATCAGTGTTTATAAACCCATCAAATATTTTCTCTCGCGCGTGATTGGTTATATTTCAACGCCGCAAAGTAGGTTACTGTCTTTATTGTCTTTAAATATATTTATAATATCATTAATAATTCACAAGGGTACTAATAGACCCAGCATTCGGGTCCCTTGGATATACTGTAAACCCCATTCAAAATTCTAGTTAGCCTATTAGTGTTCTGTATCAATGATACAGAATAGTAATAAGCCCTATTAGTATTCTGTATCAAATGATGCTGAGTACTAACTATAAGCCAACTAGAATCCTGTATGGAATGATACAGGATATACCAACATGCTAGCGTTAGTATGGGGGCGGCCTTCACCTCCTCGAAAACTGGAATAGTACTGGCTAACTAAACAATAGCCTATCCTGAAACAATACAAACCCCACACCGCGGCAAAACGTCACGCGCATGCGTATTTGCTATTTCTTGTCGGCGCGCGGCCGCCCCCAGTTTCCCGCGAAAACTGAAATGAAACAACAGGCACATACCCGTGATTTTAAAATTTCTGCTTAAAAGTATCCATTTGTGAACTGTTTTGTAAAAAAAATAAGAAAACTACTTAAAATATAAGCCTAAGACTTTAACAGGTTGAAGTTTTCTTAATTTGTAATTCACTGTGAGTTTACTAAGTTATAAAAATATTTACTAAAAAAGTTGAAACCCTCGGTAATTTGTATTTGATAGCAGAGCCTTCATTCTTTTGGCCAGCGGAGTATACCCGTTTTGCCGCGGTGTGTACAAACCCTAACCATAAAACAATGGAATTATTTGTCAGTGCAATCCAAATGAGGTCCAATAAAATACAAGGTTTTGAGAGGAAAAGGCCTCCTGTTAGTTTGAGGAGGTCTCACGACCGATCACTGACTTCCCCTATCCCGGGCCGGGTGAAATCACAAAGTACATCTGCTCTCTTATTGCATACACACTGTCTCTTCGATGTGGGACATGTTTTTGTGAGAAACTAATTCATCCCACATCGATAGCAAGGTGGAAGAAATCAAAGCTTAAAATTTTATGTGGTGCATATCATAAGTACTTTACAATATTCGTGGCAATGTTGTATCGCCGAAGCGGTTCGCCATTGTATATCCAATACAACATCGCCACTAATATTGTAGATAGTTCATATTTTTTTATATTTCCACCGGGCATGTAGTATGACTTAAATGATATTCAATAATCCCGGTAATCAGCCATTCATGTTTGCGTATACGGAAAGTATCCCATCGCGAATATACCGCGTACGCTTGCTATAGAGCAGATTTCGTATGAGTGGAACATGTCCATAGTCTTGCCGTAACTGTACTGTAACTTACTGTGCCATAATTCTTTAATTTCATTGGATCAAAATGACAGAAGCAATAAGGAAGCAGCCGAGGTTCAGCCGTACTATAGGTCAAAATAGAACCCAACACTGCCTAATTATAGACACATTTCTGCCTCTGTCAACGCTTATAAATACACTTTCTATGTTAGAATAATACCAGTTTGGAATGCTTTACCCAGCTATAATGTACAGGCATCTTCAAATAACCAGTTCAAGGAACTCATTTAATATGCACATTAGCTTTTTGTCACTTGAATGTTATGTTGTTTGTTTATTTAGTTGTTTAGCATACCGCTGTACCGCTGTACTAAATGCCAGTATCGGGATTAGGCTTGCCTTTAGATACTCAATAAACTGAAACGGTGACCATGCTAGAGCAGATTTCGCATGAGTGGGACAAACAACAACAATGACTACAACACGGTTACCGTACTGCATGCCGTGACATTGAAATGGTTTCCCTATTGTTGTTGTCCTGCTGCACGGTTACGGTACGGTTACGGTAAGGCTACAGACACGCCTCGTTTGTACCGCTCATACGAAATCTGCCCTAAGAAACACTTGCACGTAATCAAAACACAACAAAACCCCTTACAGACACAACAAAACCGACCCCTTACCGACACAACAAAACCGACCCCTACCGACACAACAAAACCGACCCCTTACCGACACAACAAAACCGACCCCTTACCGACACAACAAAACCGACCCCTTACCGACACAACAAAACCGACCCCTTACCGACACAACACAACCGACCCCTTACCGACACAACACAACCGACCCCTTACCGACACAACACAACCGACCCCTTACCGACACAACACAACCGACCCCTTACCGACACAACACAACCGACCCCTTACCGACAGAACACAACCGACCCCTTACCGACACAACAAAACCGACCCCTTAACCGACACAACAAAACCGACCCCCTACCGACACAACAAAACCAACCCCTTACCGACACAAGATGATGGACTGTATAGTAGTTAGTATCACCATAGTAGACTCTAATAGCCTGCAACGTGAAGCCATATCCACGAGGTCCTTTTCCAATGATTATAGGAGGTCGTAATGACAGGGATACCGTGCTTGTGCGTCTCCTCCTGGGGGACGTTGGAGGGGTGTGGTCGTATCGAGGTGAGCCTGGAGGGCTATCCATTGGCGCTATCTGCAATCGTAGCTCGTCATCTGAAACTGAAATAGAGGCTGTCAGGAGGGCTTCTAGCAACAGTAACTGTAATTCTAATGTAATAAACCAGGAGCCCATAACTAGGAGCGTCCATCCCACATACTAGGCCTATGTCACAGCATTTTCACAAGTTAGGTTATTTTTAGAATGGTTTCCCGCTATTGTTGAGTTGCAATTATTCCTAAGGGAATCAAATCACAAAAGCGTAGCATCCATGTAGTTCAGTATAACAAAAGTAGCTAATGAGGCATCTTTTGTTTCGCCACGGTGCAATCTACCAATTGGCGGGGAAAATAATCTAAATATAGACCAACTTGTAAAAACGCTGTGACAACTATATAGGAGTTATGGGCTCCTGAATAAACATAACTTCAAAACTAAATACCTCTTGACTGTGTGACCACTTAAACGAGAACCAATAATATTAAAGAACAAAAACCCGACAATCAGTGTCGGGTACAATACAATAACATTTCAAGTTGTTCGAGCTTTGCAATGCTTTGTTTTCGTCCTGCAATGTGATTGGTTCTCGTTGTATAAGAGTTACCGTGGTTACCCGGTTACAGTTCTCGTTGAAATATTACAACGCCATTTATATTTAGGTAAGCTAGAATTACTGTTAGAGGTTTGTCTTCCATCAATCAAAGCTGCCTTTGAACTTGTTCTTGATTGTCATTGGATAAAACGTGAATAGAGACGAAAGATATTGCAGATTTCTTCGGAATTTAAACGGATTAGACGCCAAGGCTGTGAATATATTATCGCAGCTCCCACAGCGAACGATCAGAAAAAAAAAATTTCGTCCGTCCACATCTACTCACGAAAATAAATATAGTACTTACTGGTTATTTCATGGTTTTCTATGGTATATGGGCTAATATTTCACGAGAAATTTGTATTATTTGGTATAAAACGAGCCTTTAAGGTTACCGGATACAAAACGAAAAAGATGGAAAAAAATATAGTTTTAGTAGTAGTCTCTCATATACCAAAAACTCCGTTGAATAAAAATTAATGTTGACGTAAAAATACCAAAAGGAAGTTTTTAACCGGAAGTAAAAGGTTCCGTTTGATTGACAGCAGATCAATAAATACATGACAAGTGCTCACTCGCCCGTAACGACGGTGTGAAGAAAGTTGGCGCATATAAGCAAAACGAGGCCAAACAATGCATATGACTACAAAGCCAAATAGGAGTCCTCGTAAAACCCGACAAGGGTTCGTATTTTCACTTTCAGACAGAGTGCCGAGTGGCCCACATCTGAACATGAAGAATTGATGGGAGCCAGCCGAGAGAATATTTGTTTCCAAGAAAGCTTAGATGGAAACGTAAAGTCTGACGGTGACTCTGAATCGCTTGAAACCAACACCACGACCTTAGCTCGCTATTGTCGTGCTGTTTCAGCCGCCTGCAAATCGCTGTCTCCTCTACTAACTATGCTGGCATTCAATGCGTCTCTAGGTGTTCACCTTGGCTTTGTCCCTCAAGGTCTTTCTGTCTTTCTCATTTTTCAAGTCACACAAGAAAACTAGAACCAGCTATATTAACATTTTCTCGATGCCGCGCGTAGCTTTGATCGGAAATCAACATTGGCGGGAAATCTTGACAGATAGTTGAACTGCGATGAGAAATGATTGGTCAAGAGCTCGCTAATTGTTGGAGAGGTGGGGCTTCAGATTCATGCACGACAGATGGCTAGATTTTCTAAAATGCTATTTTCTACGCTTTCGATTTTCAACCAAAATAGAGTTTTAAAAAAGCTCCCACTCAAGAGGAATTTAGTCGATTTGTTTGAAATTTTCACAAAATGTCAATTGATGGGAAATTCTAAAAACAGAGCTCTTGACGGCGTTTTCCGCAAATCTACTCTGATTATTTTTCGCCTTTTCACGGAGAGCATGACAACTTTTGAACTTAATCGAATTTTGAAATCCCCGACACGGTTTTGTAATACGATTCCTCTGAAATGCGACAAAGCAAACAGATTTTTAAACTTTAAAATATTTTCGGAGTCGGAGCTTCTGAAAGCCATCTCACTAGATCCGAGAAACGGGATCGCGGAAAATTCGAGATTTTCAAAGAACTCAACTTTTTATGTATTCTTGTAGCCAATTTTATAAGCTTTAAAATGATACATGGATGATTTATCCACGATGTTTCCTCGAGGCGCTACATAATTTAGACTGGAAACGCACCCTGAAGGTATCCAGTAACCTTAAAGGAGTTGTATACCAAACTAATATGAATTTCGAGTGAAATTTTCGCCAGTATTCCATAGAAAACCATGAAATAACCATATTATCCTATAAATAACAAACTTACGGGAAGATTTATCACGAAAACAAAGTAACTGACTGGACGATAGACTGCGAATTTTTCCGCCGGAAAACAAATATTTCGATTGGCGGACGCGTATGCAGACTAATTACGTATTCAAAATCTTGAATTCTTATTGGCTGATAAAGAAGGGCGCGATATTTCCTGCATTTTGACTGGCCTTGATCTAGCCATGAAATACCGCTCTGTATTTCATAGAAAAACCATGAAATACCGCCCTTTATTATATGGACGATAGTGTTTCACAGAAAAATAAACCACTCATATAACTCATACGAAACTACATCCGGGTACTGAGTGGCGTATTTTCCATATCCTCACTAGTGAAAATATCGATGACGTCACGTTCGCCGCCTTTTGAACTATACAAAGATGGCGGCAGGTTTGTGAAAATCACAGAGGAAGATGTACATGTAAACAGCTTAAAGGAGCTGCATGACAATGATATTCCGAGCAAAAAAAGCCAAATACGATCTAAAACTCTCTAAAGATTTTCTCGACTGCAAGGAAGAGACAAAAAAACTCGACGAAACTCCCCAGAATAGCTTAGAAAGATCACGAAGAAGTTTGTACTGACAGTAAGTAAAATGAATTGATAAGAGTTCGTAGAGCAGTTCAATTGTCCATATAATAAAAAGAAAATTACACGGTGGTTTGAAAATATGAAGTTTATCCTCTCGAGTCCAAAACATTTCACTCGTGTGCTGTACTCACTCGTGAAATCTTTTCGGCTCTCGAGGATAAACTTCATATCTTTTCACCAGCGTGTAATATTCTCTATGTATTTCATAGTAAAGCTGAGGTCTGATTGGCTGAAATATAAGATTTATAAGATAATGTACAATATCAATAATGCTGCTACAATGGATTCCCTGTAGTTTGCTATCAACATCCCTGTCAGGTATAGAGCTTTACAGAGATCAAAATTTGGCTTGCGCTCTTGCAAAATACTAGTAAATTTTGTAGAACTGCTCATCTCATGATAACTTGCAACTATTGCTAGTAGAATCTTGTTGAACAATTTGTTGTTACTATTTGTTGTTGCCAGTGATATTTTCCTCTAATTTCAAAGTAACAGAGTTTGCGCATTCTACTGACACACCTACCTGGTAGTTCTAGTTTCGGCACAAAGGGTTTCCCCCTAACATTCTCTGGCGGTAAAGACTGCGTCCTGTGAATCTGAACCCTCAAGTCGACAGGTTTGTGTTCATGCACCTTATCGGTACTAAAGGGTCCTTCGGCTGGTTGATCCAAAGATAGCGTCGTCAGCAGAGGAGGAAACCGCGATGAGGCCTTCTTCCTTAGTTTGACAGTAGGAGGAGTGATTGGGGTTTCTGGAGTGCTGGACGGCCTTGATGGCGATCGTGGTGAGCTACGAGAGCAGAGGAAAATCATATCGCAGTTTATAACGAGGTTAAGTGACGGCCCTGAAGCCTAGTCTCCTGAGTAATACAGTACCGCTCGAAACCTGTATTCTGATTGCACCCATTACACTGTAGCTCTATTGGTTTAGTCTGGACGTTCTAAAGGTTAGGGTGTTTTGTATTGAGCCCAATGCTGTGGCTCGTTTCGAGCAGTACAGGCCGGTTCAGTCTCCTTCGCAGCCGTTCTTATGGTCGTCATGCCAACGCTGGGAGACGACCTAAACCAATTGCGATTCAAACATTTATACCCAACGAGTCCATTCATCGACTTGCCCTCGCCACGTATAGCCAAAGAGCAGATTTCGTATGAACAAAAATACTGCATGTCCGTAGCCTTACCATAACCGTACTGTCACTTACCGTAACTCTGTAATGTCACTTACCGTAACTCTGTAATGTGATTGGATCAGAAGGACAAAAACAATGGGAAACCTGTTGATCGTCACGGCATGTTGTACAGTAACCATACGTAGTTATTACCGTAACCTGTTGATCGTCACGGCATGTTGTACAGTAACCATACGTAGTTATTACCGTAACCTGTTGATCGTCACGGCATGTTGTACAGTAACCATACGTAGTTATTACCGTAACCTGTTGATCGTCACGGCATGTTGTACAGTAAACATACGTAGTTATTACCGTAACCTGTTGATCGTCACGGCATGTTGTACAGTAACCATACGTAATTATTACCGTAACCTGTGGATCGTCACGGCATGTTGTACAGTAACCATACGTAGTTATTACCGTAACCTGTGGATCGTCTCGGCATGTTGTACAGTAACCATACGTAGTTATTACCGTAACCTGTTGATCGTCTCGGCATGTTGTACAGTAACCATACGTAGTTATTACCGTAACCTGTTGATCGTCTCGGCATGTTGTACAGTAACCAAACGTAGTTATTACCGTAACCTGTGGATCGTCACGGCATGTTGTACAGTAACCATACGTAGTTATTACCGTAACCTGTTGATCGTCTCGGCATGTTGTACAGTAACCATACGTAGTTATTACCGTAACCTGTTGATCGTCTCGGCATGTTGTACAGTAACCATACGTAGTTATTACCGTAACCTGTGGATCGTCACGGCATGTTGTACAGTAACCATACGTAGTTATTACCGTAACCTGCCCACTCATACGAAATCTGCTCTAATAGGTGTATCCTAAAATTGAGTTTCTTTTCACAAGATAGTTGTTCTAAGGGGAAATAAATAGATAGATAAACAAGGACGTCGACACATTAGCTGCTTTTAGAAACAAAATTAAAAAAAACGCGAAAAGGCTAGACCTCAACAATTTTTTTTTAGTGACACGAAACCCGAAAATGGTTCCCAGTCATTTGACGGTTGACTAAGGCCCACCTCCAAGGATAATCTCATTAACTTTGGCCAATCAGAGCGATTCACTGTCTCGGCCGGTTACAAAGTGGTTCAGACGAGCTGGCTCAGAACACAGGCTTGGCTGAGAACCGGACTGAGAAGAGAACTTTTCGTCGATTGAAAATAACAAAACTGTATTGCTTGATTCGTTGTTGACTTTCGGTCTTCGACGATTTAGTTTCTTGGAACTTGCGCGTAAATTCCTGAAGCCATTGGTTGTCCTAAGAACTTTTCAGCCGCTGCCACATTTACTTCAAACTAAGTTGTGCTGATTTCTCTTTTCTTCTTCTTTTTTGAATACCACCAACGATATACGTTTTTTGCATTACAATCGAAGAAATCTTTATGAACGAAAAGTAGCGCAGAAAATCACAGGATTGCGAGAATGGAATAACATGCCCAGTGAATGACATCAGCTGTCAATCATTTTTCGCGCCATTTAAGGGATAATCAGAAAGCCGCATTTTCAAGGCTTTAACAAATTATTTTAGTTTGATTTTTTGGGGGGTGATGCTAGATTAAGGCTTTTAGATTTGAAACTTGCGAAAAACCACATTTTGGAAACTTTTCCAATTAGACCTTAACAAAGGGAAGAAAAAGAAATAAGGGAAAACAACCTTTGTTAGAAAGAGTCAAACTTGTATTCTAGGCGCATGCGCGTATTTGCGCCACATAGCCAATCTCGTTCTCAGAGCCCGCGCGTTTTCCGGCCAGCAGAGACGGTCAAATTTAAGACTATGGCTCGCCACAGGGAGTCCTACTAGTGACCCGGTGTCAAAGATAAAAAAATAGACAAAATAGAAAGCAGCAGCTTAGGTCACTTACTCAAAGGAAGACGAGGCAGCCGGACTTGTCATATCAAGACTGAAGCTGCCGTCACTCCTCGGCCTCGGCCTCAATGTACCCTCCTCTTCCTCGTTACCACCAACTGCACCCTCCTGTTCATCAATACCTTGCCGTCTGATTGCAGGGGGAGAACTATCTGACCTTATCCTTCCTGTGGCCTTTTCAAAGTCTCGTGGCAAACTCGAGTTGGGAGAGACTGGGCTCGGAGGTACAGGCGAGGCTAGGATTCTCGAGTAGCGAGGAGAGCATGTGGAGAAATTGCTGAAGTCGGGAATATCATCATAGTCTTCGTCATCATCGTCCGTCTCAAAACTATGGTTGTAACGATCTGTGCGAGCTGCACATAGGTAAAGAAAGAAATCAGCGAGGAATAACTGTTAAAGCCGGGCTAATGAAAAGCGAGTCTTAACTGCTAAACATTCAGTTGTCAGTTCCATAAGCCAAGGCCGCTTTCAAAGATGTCTTAGAATAATGTACGAGGGTTCTACTTGGCTTTGCAGTTCAACCGAAGGAATAAAGAAATGTTTGATACTGACGAGAATCTAAGTTCCCTGCAAACTAGAAATTTGAAAATGGTAAAGGTAAAATAACCTTATTTAACGTCGATAACTCTACTGAGACTGATACATTCGAAGCCAACGTGGGACCTACTATTTTACGTCCTTTTCCTAGAAGACGCAAAGGTCTAACCATTTTCAGTTCGAGAACGAGATTGTTTCACAAAAACAGCACCTTCTACTCAGTTATTTTAAGACCCTGAGTATTGGTCTTGCCGGGGTTTTGAACCGTCGATCTCCTGTACATCAGACCGGCGCTTACTCGAATCACTGAACTAACCAGAAGGCGGTTAAAATGGTTGTTATGAACTTCTACTTACTGTCAAAGTAACTCGTATCGTCCTCTCCATCCAGCTGCGGGATAAACTCGGCTTTCTGTCGCAACAGCGCTGTCCAGTCGAGACCAGCGAAGAACACGTGCTCCTTAACCTCCAGGGCGCCTATAACAAATTACATGCTAGAATTAGCTCGTTGGTGCTGGTTTTAAGGGGGCACTGTCAAACATTGAACAGAAATACCATGTGAATGTCCTGATATGATTTTCAAACTTTTTCGATAGAGGATGGCAAAGATTAAAATGGATTACAAAAGCTTATTCTAGGAACCAGTGAATCGATTTCAAGTTGCTTAAATTTCTCTTAAAAGCAATAGTTTTCCTCCACTCGAATCTATGCCACCTTCATCAAAATTGTCTCAAATCCTGGAAAGCATATTCTGCTAATCTGAGTAGTTATTTTTGTCTTTCGTCATGAGAAAGTTTATCATTTGGGGGTTGACAGTGGCCCTTAAGAAAAGGGGGATGACATTTTGCTTATAAACACCCTGAGATAGAAGAGAAATACCAGGGGAATGTCCTGATATGATTTGCAAACTTTTCCAATAAAGGACGGCAAAGATTAAAGTGGATTACAAAACTTGATTTCAGTTACAGTGATTTCTCTAAAAGTAGAATCTTTGCCATCCTTCATCTAAATTGTCTCTAATTTTCTCCAGTGTACCTGGAAAGCATACTCTGTTAATGGAGCAGTTATTTTTGTCTTTCGTCATGAGAAAGTTTATTGTCTGGGGGTTGACAGTTCCCCTTTGAAACAGAAAAAAAGTAACACGTCAAAAGCAACTGTTTTTAGCACGCTGTGCACGCTGTGTGCACGCTGTCACACTTGTCTCGCAACGACTGAAAGCGATACGTTACAGTTGCGTGACATAGGATGTTACACTAGGCAATGCTTCACGCAACTTGTCTCGCGACTAGCACGGTTAAACAAATTACAAAATGAGCCTTTTTTATTGGAAAACCGTTGCGAGATAAATTGCACGAGGGGTGGTGGGCCGTACATTGAGAGAAACAACATTTAAAAGGCATATAGCGGTCGTCAATGTCAGGCAAGGCACCCGAGATTTGCTTTTACCTGCACTGCCCAACCTTAACGTAGGGTCCTGTTCCAGCAAATGTCTAATCATATCTTGTGATTCTTCCGGAGGAGCATCGTCGCCATCGAGCCCCTCAATTTCACCTGCAATGTATCAAGAAAACAACAATCACGGTTTACGTAATGGTTGCCTTTCGACAAAATAACAAAGTAGGACGCAGCTTCAAATCTGAAGGAAATAAAAAAGCAGTTATTCACAGTAGAATCCATACTACATTCCAGGGGCGAGTTATGGAAAATACGCAACTCATCATCCGGCTGTGACGTCACGATTGCTGCCTTTTGATCCACAAAGATGGGGCAGGTTGGTGAAAATTACAGGGGATGTAAACAGCATAAATGAACAGCAAAATAATGACTTTGCGGCAGAAAAAGCAAAATAAGATATAAAACTATCTATAAGAATTTTCTCAACTACAATGAAGAGACAAGAAATCCTGACGAAATTCTCCTAGAAGAGCTTCGAAATCACGACGATAATTGCTTTGACATTAAGTAAAACAAAGAGAAGAGTTCTTAGAGCAGTGTAATTGTCCATATAATAAAAAGAAAATTACTCGCACTGTGGTTTGAAGAGATGACGTTTATCCTCTCGAGTCCAAAACATTTCACTCATTTGCTGCGCTTGCTCGTTTCTTTTATACCTATAGTTTAGTTATCCACATTTGCCCTCTTAGGCAACGTAACTCAAAAATTAATACGCACACAAAAGACAGCCAAAAATCCCTCTTATCCTTCATAAAAATACGATATCATACCTCAGGCCCGAATGCAAACCCTGCGGTACTCCATGTTCTGTTTTTTTTTATATATCTACATCTATCTCCCATTTCGACTCCATCTAAAAAATGATTCCTTCAAGGTCAGTCAGCAGTCGTAAAGATAAATAAATAAACAAACAAACGAGTTGTACCACTTATCACTCACCACTTAGTGTGTGTGCAAAGAGCTCCTCGGGAGTCTCTCCGTAAAACGGTGGCACACCTAGAAGGAACTCGTACAGAATAATTCCCATCGACCACCAGTCCACAGCTCGTCCGTAGCCCTGTCGTAAGATCACCTCTGGCGCAAGGTAGTCAGGAGTACCGAAGACTTGATTGTCTGTGAACTGTTTGGTATCACGGTCCAGCGAGTGCTCGTACATACGTGTTGTGGCTGAGGAAAAGGTACAACCACGTCAGTGCTCTCAAATTAAGGTGCCTCTAACGGTAATGTCTCTTATCATAACTATCGATTCTACATCAAGTGACCATGCTACATAACATCCGGCAAACCCCACCGCAGCACTAATCAAGCCTAAAACGGCGCTCAGTTTCGCCATTTATTATTGTTTTCTTTTTGAATGGCGAACCGATCCTTTATTTTGTACTCTTCGGGGAGCTCCTATGTACAACGGCGTGTTAAGGCAGTTTCTTAAGGATCGGCAAAACTTAGTTTCTGTATCTCGATATTCGAACTTCGTGCACAATACAAAATCCAAGCAGGCGATTGGCTAATGATAGAGCTTTATTGGTGACCACAATGGGCTTTTATCACACGGAACCCATGTTGAGACCCAGGAGAATACAAACCTGTTTTCGCCAGCAAAACTCGTTCTGATACTGCTCCGGTGTGAGACTACAACCCGGTCCTCACTAGCGACATAAGCATAAGAACATACGCATGCGTATTAAACATCTCTGGCTAAATTTTGTCACCACCTTTCAACAGAAAACAAAATGGCGGCCGAGTCGACCCGGAGGTGTTTAATATCGCTGATGTCCTCACTACCTTATGCTTATGTCGTGCACGTCTTACTAAGTAAAACAGCAGCGACATAAGCATATGAAGAACGGAACGTTTTGATTTTATTATGCTTATGTCGCGGCTGTCCTCACTAGAACATAAGACTCTTATGCTGATGTTCATGTTTATGCTTATGTCGCTAGTGAGGACCATGTATTGTTTCTAACCAATATGGCCACCGCGTGATAAAACTCCATTGGTGACCACAACACGATGTGCATTCAGTTGGAATATTGTACGATGTACTCAGCATTTCTTCGTACTGCATTCAGCTTTCGGTCGTACAGTCAGCGCGTGCCTGTATTTGTCAGTATTCATCGTACAGTCAGCGCGTGCCTGTATTTGTCAGTATTCATCGTACAGTCAGCGCGTGCCTGTATTTGTCAGTATTCATCGTAGTCAGCGCGTGCCTGTATTTGTGAATAAAACACGTACGCCAGTCTCTAACCCTTAAGCATTGCTTGTGACTACACTATATATAATAATCAGTCCGAAACGCACGCTCTGATTGGTCAAGAGCCGTGCGTTATTAGAGGACACACACAAGGATGGCGTCATGAGCGCGCGCAACCAATTTCTCAACTCGTTTATTTTGATTGGATATTTTCAGTTTTTAGTTTGCAAGACAAATAGATTCCATTCTGCCGTACGTCTGTCCTCTTATAGATGCACAGATGACGTCACAACGTGAAGAGAACATCAGTTACTCGACTGCGTCTCGTGGCGCACTTCTTTGTTCTCTTCACGTTGTGACGTCATCTGTGCATCTCTAAGTTGACAGACGTATAGCTGAAGTTAAATACTTACTGTTCATCAGGCCCATTTTAGAGAGACCAAAGTCCGTTAGTTTGATATGTCCTAATGATGTGATGAGTAAGCTGAGGAAAAAAAACAAACATCAAAGGTCGCCATTTACAGTATGCTCCTGACTTCAAATGATAGATCGGTTTACAATGGACCTTTTGCAGCTGGGCATTCAGGTCATTGGACAGGAATGTACTGGATGGCAAAAATATTTAATTTCATTTATTTAGAAGCCTTGTACGAGATCGGTATTGTTATGATCAAAACTTGTTTGTAAATGCTATTTTTCACCTCCAATCGATTGTTGATCTTTCCAAAACAGCGTTTTTAAAAATGGCTTGCCATCCAGCAACGTCTTTCCCATGGGGATCACGAGCTCATTAATTCGTTAACGAAGTATTATATCAGCACGTGACTGTTAGCTGCAAAAGGCCTATTGTCGAAAAAAATACGGTGTTTCCTTTGGTTTTGCATTTGTTTACATAGGAAAATCACATGCCTGACGAGGTAATTCCACGTTAAATTGCACGAGAAAACCGATATCGCCCGAGTCGCTTCTTGAATCGCATAGTCCGATGAATTACTTGAAGATTTAGTACTCAGTTGTTGATATTTTGCTAAGTTATAAATAGCGCGCGTAGTCTTCAGTGGATTCCACTCTGAATCACCACTCCGTCTCAGCCAATCAGCGTCTGATTTCGCAAATGCACCGTGCGATTCAGCTTTGGCTATGCGATTCAATTTTTTATTGGGTATGAATTATTTTTTTGCAATTACTGTATCAAGTTCTAAACTAAAACCGAACATTGTTTTGGTCCGTCACCGAATTATCTTCATTTTAGCGAGTTATCCACAACAAATCATTGTGTTTACTTTTTCTCAAGATTGGTTCAAGTAAAACCTTCCACGGATTACTTCAGTTTGTGATTGGCTCATTGTGTTTTTACTTGCTGCTGTGATTGGTTCTGTGATTACTTTGGTTTTGGTTTTACGACACTCAATCAAAAACCTCTCTAAAACCAATCATGAATTACTTCAGTTCGTGATTGGCTCATTGTGTTTTTACTTGCTGCTGTGATTGGTTCTGTGATTACTTTGGTTTGGTTTTACGACACTCAATCAAAAACCTCTCTAAAACCAATCATGAATTACTTCAGTTCGTGATTGGCTCATTGTGTTTTTACTTGCTGCTGTGATTGGTTCTGTGATTACTTTGGTTTGGTTTTACGACACTCAATCAAAAACCTCTCTAAAACCAATCATGAATTACTTCAGTTCGTGATTGGCTCATTGTGTTTTTACTTGCTGCTGTGATTGGTTCTGTGATTACTTTGGTTTGGTTTTACGACACTCAATCAAAAACCTCTCTAAAACCAATCATGAATTACTTCAGTTCGTGATTGGCTCATTGTGTTTTTACTTGCTGCTGTGATTGGTTCTGTGATTACTTTGGTTTTGGTTTTACGACACTCAATCAAAAACCTCTCTAAAACCAATCATGAATTACTTCAGTTCGTGATTGGCTCATTGTGTTTTTACTTGCTGCTGTGATTGGTTCTGTGATTACTTTGGTTTTGGTTTTACGACACTCAATCAAAAACCTCTCTAAAACCAATCATGAATTACTTCAGTTCGTGATTGGCTCATTGTGTTTTTACTTGCTGCTGTGATTGGTTCTGTGATTACTTTGGTTTGGTTTTACGACACTCAATCAAAAACCTCTCTAAAACCAATCATGAATTACTTCAGTTCGTGATTGGCTCATTGTGTTTTTACTTGCTGCTGTGATTGGTTCTGTGATTACTTTGGTTTGGTTTTACTACTCTCAATCAAAAACCTCTCTAAAACCAATCATGAATTACTTCAGTTCGTGATTGGCTCATTGTGTTTTTACTTGCTGCTGTGATTGGTTCTGTGATTACTTTGGTTTGGTTTTACGACACTCAATCAAAAACCTCTCTAAAACCAATCATGAATTACTTCAGTTCGTGATTGGCTCATTGTGTTTTTACTTGCTGCTGTGATTGGTTCTGTGATTACTTTGGTTTGGTTTTACGACACTCAATCAAAAACCTCTCTAAAACCAATCATGAATTACTTCAGTTCGTGATTGGCTCATTGTGTTTTTACTTGCTGCTGTGATTGGTTCTGTGATTACTTTGGTTTGGTTTTACGACACTCAATCAAAAACCTCTCTAAAACCAATCATGAATTACTTCAGTTCGTGATTGGCTCATTGTGTTTTTACTTGCTGCTGTGATTGTCTCTGTAATTACTTTGGTTTGGATTTACGACACTCAATCAAAAACCTCTCTAAAACCAATCATGAATTACTTCAGTTTGTGATTGGCTCATTGTGTTTTTACTTGCTGCTGTGATTGTCTCTGTAATAACTTTGGTTTTGGTTTTATGACACTCAATCGAAAACCGCTCTATGGCAAGGGTAATACTAATTCAAGTGCGTGAAACTGTGAAGTCTGACAAAGCTGCTGAAATTCTCTTCATTAAAAAGCAAGCAGCATAGCCAACACAGGGCCGTATTTATTAGCTTTACCTGCACTACCTACCTACCTACCTACATACTTTATTTAGACACGGTAGTATCATCAGTTATTTAAATATAAAAGTAGGTAATATTACAAAGGCAATATACAGTTAAATATATTTACCTAGTAGATTAATAATTAAATACTGTTTTACATGATAGCCGTGTACAGAATGGTAATAGAACTATAATATATAATAAAGAAACAAACTTTATATCACGATTGAGCGTGCACACCGTTGATCACATTTGGGCGAGGTTAAGCTTTCTCGCATATGTTAGAACTAGTACTAATGATCAGTACATTGCCGACTGTTCGTATGTTGCTTGTGCTTATAGTTTATTCGCTAGAGTAAACCAGGTCATAGCTTGTAGCACACCAACAGGCCGAACTTGAAGGGTGCACTCGATTGACCGTATTCCGGAATAAGAATTACCACACAGAATGATCACCACAAATCACCTATATCGGGATATCTTAGCCACTGGAATGCTAAATGTTCCCGAATATCGTGCGTCACTCTTCTTTTACATTCGTTTTACAAGGCTTATAATTCTTCAGAAGAACTATAAGTCTCGTAAAACGAATATTATTTTAGAGTGCATCAGTAAGTGTTTGTAGCGTACAGTGCAAATTGAGCCTGAACCAGTTATTTCAAGAGACTATTATTCCACCTATTTTTATTCTGTAATAGTATACACACTCCAAAGTTAGCGACGACGACCAGTTTACTTCTTCACTTTGATAAAAGGGTGGAGCTCAAAACATATGACACCAATATGCTTTCTACGGTTATTTAGATAATACGTTCTACTTGGTTAAAAACGCTAGTGTTTTCATTGTAGGGATCGGCACGGAATTAGCATAACAGATAGGTAGTCACTTACTTGTCAGGTTTAATATCCCTATGTACGATGCCATAACTGTGTAGATACTCTACGGCTAGAACCGTCTCGGCGAAGTACATTCTACAAATGTTGTACATAATGCAAATACACATGGAATAGTCAGCCAGTACTTTGAATACATGTCGATATATTATATATATTTTAAATTAACAAGTAGTTCGGTATAAAAAGACTAGCTCCTCCTCTTTTCACGCCTTTGCAACATGAAATTTGAAATTCAAATTGCAGAGCAGTGATAAGTAAGCGAGTTTATCAGTCTCTCCTGGTAGAACGCTAGATTTTTAAGGTTTGAAAAAGTGAAGAGAGGGAAGACAACAGTTGTTCATTAACGACTGCCAATGGTATTTTATGATTGTTTACTAACTCTGAAGCCCTTACGCTGAAGTTTAACATTGATGTATTTGATTTGAATTTCGCGCGATAAGAAATTAGTAGGGAGCACTCAAGCGGAGCATCACAGAGATGTTCACTCCACAAAGGCTGAGTGACGACAACTGAAGGTATCAGTAGCCTAATACAATTCAAAACAGAAAGAGAGCTCTTCTTTAAAAAGATATTGTCAAACGGTATAACAGTTACCAAGTGTTACATACGTAGTTAGATCGACCGGAAGTGGACCGATGTTAAACAAGTGTTACATACGTAGTTAGATTGACCGGAAGTGGACCAATGTTAAACAAGTGTTACATACGTAGTTAGATCGACCGGAAGTGGACCGATGTTAAACAAGTGTTACATACGTAGTTAGATCGACCAGAAGTGGACCAATGTTAAACAAGTGTTACATACGTAGTTAGATCGACCAGAAGTGGACCGATGTTAAACAAGTGTTACATACGTAGTTATCTCGACCGGAAGTGGACCGTTGTTAAACAAGTGTTACATACGTAGTTAGGTCGACCGGAAGTGGACCGATGTTCTTGAGCAGCGATGCACAGTCTCCTCCCTCCACGTATTCCATCACCATGCAGAGGTGTTTCTAGTTTAACACATCAAAACAGACATCAAATACAGAACTGACGCTATGATTGGTTCAAATGTATTTCTGATGATAAGTGACAAGAGACCATCACCATGTCTCTTGTAAGTGACATATGGGTCATGTCACCGTATTCCATCACCACACAGAGGTGTTTCTAGTTTAAGGTTATCGTATAGCTTCAGAGCCGAATTTTTCAAAAAAAAAAAATTCACGTAACAACAAAGTTTAGAGTGTTAAGTATCCAACAGAAAAAAATTGGTAAAATTTGTTTTAATCTAGACGGAGAAATATCAAAAAGAAACATTTTACCGGAACATTGCGTTACATATTTTGATTGACAGCTCATACACCACATCATGCAATCGTCATGAGCATTCAACCGTAGACCGTAGCTAAGCGCGGGAGTCGTTGTTTACCGTTCAGTTCGAAGTTCGCTCTGTGGCTTGTTGTCAGCGTTCTATCGAATCTTTTCTCACATAAATATGTCATCGTAAATTCGAAGCGTATTCGCTAAAATTATCCGTAGATGTCTTCTTCAAAACAAGTACAGTTGAACCCCGCTAATTCGAACCCTCAAGGGAAACGGAAAATAGTTCGAATTAGCGGGGGTTCGAATTAGCCGAGTTCGAATTAAATGACTGCAGATTGATTTGGGAATCACGAAGTTGTGTCAGTTGTTTGTAAACGTCCTGTTTAATTTAATATTCATTGACAACCGGAACTGTGCGGAATGGAGGTACATTACAAAATAAGTGCAATTAAAATGTTTAAGTGTGCTTCCAGCTGTGTTTCTGGCGCCGTCTGATGTTTGTCCGTCAATTTTGTAATTAGAGTTCGAATTAAAAGGGTTGATTTAAGGCCAAGGGAAACGGAAAATAGTTCGAATTAGCGGGGAATTCGAATTAGCCGAGTTCGAATTAGCCGATAGTAAATGACTGAAAAAACAAGGGCAAATCCAAGAGAAATGGGTTTGAGTTCGAATTAGCGGGGTTCAACTGTATCTGGTTCTTGGAGTTCAAGAAAGAGGAAAAAAATCAAAGAAATGTTCGAAATTATATATTCTTATTACCACTGACTAAACTATTTTGTTGTACATTAGGCCGCTTGATTCTACAATAACATGCCCAATCTCTGACATTTTCCGGAGCATATATTCACGGGCTGATTCTTCGGGTAATTTATCTGTCCTCGTGCTTTTCTTTCGTCTTCCGCGTCCTTTTGGTCTGCTTTGGTTTTGCCTTCTTCTTGTCTTTAGCTGGTTTATCCTTTGCCGTTGCATTATTCTGGCGTTTGACCGGTTTATTCTTGGTTTTTCCCATACTGAAGAGTGATTGAAAACGCGAAACTAACTCACTCAACTGAGCGTCATGCCGCTGAGAAATTGGTGGGAAGTTTTGACAGTGACATTTCCCAGTCACTGGTTGAACATCATTGGCTGCTTTTTATAGAAGGTGTTTTGATTGCTGTGAAAGAGGCGGGCCACCAGAATCCGTTTTCTTGACTTTCTATAGTTTGAAAAAAGCTCCAACTCGACGCGAATTTGTGCGAATTACTTCAAATTTTCACAGATTGTTCGCAATTGTATCAACTAAAAAAAAGTGTCGGCGATTTTTATTTTTTTTAAAAGAGAGGCGCTGAGAGCGATTCTCGCATCTATACTTGGATTGCGCGTTAGTAGTTTCACGAATACCGAAATATATTAAGAACGGCTTCGAATTTCCACAATCGCCGCCACAGTTTCGTAAACAAGGTCTGTGGGAGTCCAGAAAAGCAAACAGATCTTAAATTCATTAAATTGCCGTGGAGTTGGAGCTCTTGGAAACCAACTCGCTTGTTCGGAAAATAAGTTTATTTAAAAATCGCACTTTTATCAAAATTACAAACCTTAGGTATATCGTTGTAGCCAATTGTATAAGCTTTAAAATGAGGTATAATTTATCTAAATACGACGAATATTCGAGACGCTACTTAATTTTATCCGGAACAATACCCCGAAAGTATACGATAACCTTAACACATCACACATCAAATACATAACTGACGATATGATTGGTTCAAATGTAAGTCTTTTGTGTAGGAAAGATGATAAGTGACATATGGGTCCCGTCACCAGGTACCTTGGTACCAGAGATTTATTACCTCTCTCTCTACACTAACTTTTAGCGAGGAGCGAAGCGACGAGAAAGGAAATAACCTCTGGTGGTACCGGTTGGGAATCTCACTTCCATGTTCGGATCAGGTACAATATTTGTATCTTGTTGCTGGCGATTGGTTTTCTATTTCACGTGACATGATTCAACCAATCGTGACGGCGCTGATAGATCACGCGAAATAGAGAACCAATCGGCAACAAGGTACAAATCTTGTACCGGTGCCACCAGAGGTTATTTTCTTTCTCATCGGTTGGGAATCTCACTTCCATGTTGGGATCAGGTACAAGATTTGTACCTTGTTGCCGATTGGTTCTCTATTTCACGTGATCTATCAGCACCGTACACGATTGCTTCTTTTTCTTATTCGAATTTTAAAACTCCTCTGACAATACAAAGACAATGGCCTAAATTAGAGTAACAAAATAAGACTTTGGTAGTGTAGGTATCATATCAAATACGTCGTAATGCAGAAGCCCTATTGAGTGTCATCTATAATGTCTACCTACCTTTGTTTCGAAGCAACACCAAAGACCAACTACGAAGGGATTCTCGGCAAACGTTAGGATATCTCTTTCGGCAAAGACCTGTTCAACCTAAAGAAAAGCAGGACATTAATTTTAAATCCGACTGCTGTTCTTTCTGTAATGACCACTGATAGTAAAAAGGTATTCATTTATTTATAATTCTATTAGACTGCGAACAGTCCCTCCTTTTCCCTCCGTTGATAGTAATTTGAGAGCGAAGAGAAAAGGAAGGCGTTCGAGCGGAGCGAGAGGAAGAATGGGGACGAGAAAGAGGAGAAGAAAAGGAGGGACTGCAGACATCACACAGAGGAAATGACTACCGCCCCCTTTTATTTTTACGATACGTGCTTTCATCGAGTTGTCATTCTCTCACCCCTTTTCATCAAGTCGTCATTTTCAGTTTCGCCCCTTTCCGTGAAATCCGATGTAAACATGACATTGCTCCACTTGAGTCCCAAAATATACCGCCAAATGCAAACTCAGGAAAGCCCAATGTTGTCGACGACTCCGGTAAAGAGGCAGAAAACCAAACCAATCTTCGTATAACGATTTCTGCCGTGTTTGCAGTTGCTCTTTTAAAAACTATTACGGTAATTTTTGGGAAAACCGGGTCTCCACGGAAAATCTATTTTCAATTCCTGGCAAAGCTGGCGTGTTGAAGCTTTCAATTGCAGAAATTTTGCAAAACCTGGGTTGTTCTCAGCTCGAGAAAACGATTGGTTCATCCTCCCGTGTTTGTGCAAAGTGCGCAACAAAGACTAGGAGAGCAGCAGATCTAAAATCGTATCTAGATGCTGGCTTGGCAAAAACAAATGTGCTCCACAAATTGAAGTCAACTCAACGTATGTTTTCGTCACCACAAGTTTCGGCCGCAAGGGAAAGTGCGAGAATTTACTCGCCTGGAGTATAGTATGGCGTATAACATGATGTGTATCTAAAAATGACAAATATACGGCCATCTACAAAGTCGATACATTATGTATTAAAGTGCAACTAACCCCTTTTGCAATTTTTATACATATGAATCTTTGAAAGGTTTTGAGTACTTCTGCGAAGAAATTTTTGGCTTACAGAGAATACTCTATGTTCTAGGCTTGTTTGAAATGGTGAAAATTTGACCTTTCCTCACCCATGACCGCGCAAGAAAAAGCCTGGGTCGATTCTTGATCTTACGTCACCTCATTAATGCATTATTCTCCATGGCGCCTTTCCATCACAACAACATCGATATATAGAGAATATACACAGTCTGTGAGTTATTAGTAAAGAAAACAGTTATTTTAGACAAAATGCAAAATATTTATTCAAATTATTGCAAAGTCGAATGAGTTGGATGACGTAAGATCAAGAATCGACCCAGGCTTTTCCTTACGCGGTCATGGGTCAGGAAAGGTCAAATTTTCACCATTTCAAACAAGCCTAGAACATAGAGTATTCTCTGTAAGCCAAAACTTTCTTCGCAGAAGTACTCAAAACCTTTCAAAGATTCATATATATATAAATTGCAAAAGGGGCTAGTTGCACTTTAAGCCTAGCCCCCTCCACAGCCGTGTCCAGTGTTCAGTCCCCCCTGTTGGAGGGGGGACTGAACACTGGACACGGCTGTGGAGGAGGCTACATTAAGCCCGGTTACAAATTGAAATTAAAATTACATTGTGTTTTGGTTTAGATTGCGATTGAGAGTTACTTGTGACCTACACCAAAGCTAGACACAGTGGTGTTTCATGCCGTGAACAAGAAACAGCGTGTAACAAACATGAATACAGGCCGCTTAGAATTGAATGAAACATCTATCTTCAGAATCAACCGGTAAAAGGTGCTTGTGTTAATTTTGAGATTTCATAAAAGCAATAAAGGCATAGTATGACTAAGTGGGTAATCAAATGAGCTCATTTGGAATTGTAATAACGACTGGAGAACACAGGGGTTACAGAAAATAATCATGGTTGTTTAGTGACGGAAGACGAAGAATTTGACGAGGCCGAAATTAAACAGAAGTTGAAGTTAGGTAGTAAACAACCATATGTTTCAAAACTCAAAGGCGCCTAGACTTTCTCCAAGCCGTTTATGAGATACGTTGTTTTTTTACTTCGTCGCTCGCTGTCGCCCTCCAGTAAGTAGTTATAAAGTATTCAACTTGTGGCGCCATGAGTTTGAACTTTCCAAACACGCTTCGACGGCCACCGAGTTCCACTCCTGCTAGTTTGTGATTGATAGGTGTTGACACGCTGCAAACTCGTTAGCCAATGGGAATTTTGCGTTGTTCCAGCAACGCGTAATTATTTCCTCTGTGTGATGTCTGCAGTCCCTCCTTTTCTTCTCCTCTTTCTCGTCCCCATTCTTCCTCTCGCTCCGCTCGTACGCCTGCCATATTTTCTCTTCGCTCGCTCCGCTCGCAAAATACTATCAATGGAGGGAAAAGGAGGGACTGTTCGCAGTCTATAATTCTATATGAATATATTCAAATGCGCTTCACAAGGTTACTTTTCTGATACGGACTGCTATTATGGCGCAATGTGCTGCCGTGCAGTTTACAATCACGAGTGATTGTTAGTACCTCAGAATACCAATAGTAGTTAGGTGTATCATTGAAATAGTAGTAAGGGGTATTAATAACCTCTTGTAGTAAGTAGTTTTAAATTTCAATTGTAGTCAATTCCCCCGGACTGTGTTTATTATTTCCGTCAATCAAACGCATACATAGATTTAATAGGCCATATCTATGACGTCACGCTTTTGTGATCACCACCAAGCCTCACTTTGGTACAACATTTCCTCAACTTCAACGAAAATGGTTATAAAAAGTCAAAAGGATTTACAGAACAATGTAGACATGTGTCATGTTCAATTCGCATGGTACACCCATTGTTTTCCACATATGATAATAATTACCTGGTTTTTATTCATCATCATATGTTTGTTTATCTTTTTCATGGCAAAGCGCATCTGAGTTGTCTTGTGACGCACAAGATAAACAGCCCTAGTCACACAATGGATTAAAGATAAAGGATCAGTTGGGACCTCAAGCATCGAAAACGTAGATGTCCCGAATGTTTGATCGGAAGTCAGCTCGCGCACTTCAATCATCTGAGCACGCCACATTTTGGTATATACTTCATGGTAGTGTTTCGTTCCATATAGTCTTCCTGCATAATACTGCAAAACAGTAGAGAAAATGATTATGCAGGGAACTATATGGAACGAAACCATGAAGTATATACCCACATTTTCTTCCGCATCTCCCCCAACCCCCTTTCTCTGGTAGCGTGGCGTCTCGCTCTTCTGACTGCGCACACTCGTATATAGCCCTATTTTCGACTGTTTTACAGTCTAATTCCATAGCAGAACGTCGCCAAATGAAATAGAATTTAACCATTAGCATCTGGCACGACGACGTTTGACGAAGTTCTACTGTGGAATGTGCCATGCGCAGAACATTGACGTGCGGGAGCTGAATTACGGGGCAGCTACGCTTTCTTGTTGCTGAATCAGGGTCCGAAATTGCGCCTTATTAGGCGCCAATGCGACTAACTTTTGAGTGTTGGCGACCAAAATTACGGAGTTAATCGCCAGCTGGCCACTTACCTAAAGTCTGCACAATCTACCGAAGTCACACGATGTTCTAAGTAAATTGAGCCAATAAAACAAGTGTTCTTTGTGGCGACTACAATTGGTCATTTGGCGACTAAATTTATTTTTGGCTAGTTGCCAGTTGGCGCCCACGTGAAAAAGTTAATTAAGGACCCTGTGAATTCAGCCATTTCTGGTAAATTCTGATCAATGGGCAACAGGAAGAGTACCAAGGGAGGGGGGGTTAGGGAATTTGGTTCACCACTAAGTTCTCTCCGATTGTGATTGGATGAAATTGATCACATGTCATGTGTTTCTCACCCATATGCTCCATTACTTATAAGTTTCATGTACTCAAAGTCTTCTTCAATGGGAAAGGCGGGTGTTTGTGTGGGCGTGACAGCATCTTCTTGTCCATAATCCATTGTCTCGTCTGGCATGTCTGTCGGTTCGGGTGACGTCACCTCTGGCTCCAGTCCTAATCGTGCTTTGACATACTTAGTAATATCGAGTTTCTCTGGAATGCTGTTCATTTGACGGCCTTCAACTTCTAGAATGTTGTAGAATTCCTCGGGCTTGAACTCCTGCAAGCAAACAAAATGATGATCTTCGTGGGACCTGTAGTCAATAGACCTATTTAATACTTAGACAATTAGCCTAAGAGCTTGAAGTTTATATCGGCTGATGGAAACCAGAGTCAACGATCAGCCATAGATACTCAGAGCAGGTAGACTTTGGGTAGAAACCAACGGAAGTGTGCGGTGTATAGTGCGGTGTGCGCTGTGCAGTGTGGTACTGACTCACCAAACATTCAAGAAGTCGAGCTGGCCTTGAGACAATCACTAACAGCTTCCTCACAAGCCTTTTCAAAGACGTCAGATCAACATCTGTCTTTTGCTGAGCCTGTAATGAAATAAACTTTAATGTGAAGTTCGTTCAAAGCAATAAATGCATTAGTGAAGTAGGACCTCGTGGAAAATTTAACATTGATTTGGTTTGGAGACCCATCAAATCGAGGTCTTCACCGCTAAAATAATTCGGCCATTAGAATTTCCGAACTTTGTGATTTGGACAACCCCAACAGAGAAAACGCCCTTTATTTAAAATGTAAATCTGCAGGTGGGACACCTATTCTGATCCAATCTGAAATGTAAACAATGTTGTAAACACCGTTTTCTCAGTGTTAAAATAAATTTACCAACTAGAATTTGAAACAGCTCTCGTTTCCAAAGCAGGAGTCCTAGTCAGGAGGTACTGTTGAAATATATAGCCACATTCCTGCTTCGAATGTGTGTGTGTTTAAACTGTGCATATATTGTTCAATACAAAGCCATGTAACTGAAAGACAAATACCAATACGATAAAGCAATGATAAGAGGAGGAGCAGAATGCATGAGAAGCAGGGGCAGGAGTAGCAGGATTAGGAGCTGCGGTAGGGGCAGGAGGAGGATGAGCAGCAGCAGCAGGAACAGGGAGAATAAAATAAAATAGAGAAATCAAAAAGACGACAAAAGAAACGGGTGAAAATGGAACTGACAACAATAAAAACCCACCTCGTAAAGTAGCCTCTCCATATTCTCCGACAACTCATAAAAATGCAGACTCGTAAGTGAATTGTCCTGAGACTGTTTACGAACATCACGAGCCGCCTCTATCACCTGGAGGGCAAAGAAGTACAGCTTTCATATTTACACCGAACGAACATGAATGTAGTGTAGTAATAGATCACTTGAATATAAATTAAGATGCCAACTTTACCTGATGCCAGACGAAGTTTAAGACACCGTCACAACCGAACGCACTACCCAATGTCTCACTGGTGTAGTCCTCGATAAATTCCTAAGGAAATCAATACGTACAGGTTATTGAATTGACCGAACGCGAGGTTCCGAATAAGAAGTTGCTGCTCAACACACTACATTCGAACTCCATATGTGGTTTTGCCAGGTACTGACTCTGATCAGCCCCTATGGTTGTTTCAGGTCCCGTTAACAATTTTTTTCTTCTTTTTGTTTGTCTCCGTATATGATATGGACCGAACTGAAGACCAATGCCCTGATCAAACAACATGCAAAACAATCTGTGAACCATTTCGGGGCGACTTTTGGTCGTAATAATGTTTAAAACGCATTACAAATCCGTGAAATGACGTCAATTAAGTCACTTTAAGCTAATTATTTGAAAATGAATAGGCCATTTTGACGATCAGTAGAACAATAGATGTGAGCTGCTAAGACTCGTTCTGATTCACCAGCCTTTTGCTATTTAAAACAGATAGCCATTGTTCTAGCTGCGCGCGCAACATCGTCAAAATGGCCTATTGAATCATAACATTGATAGTTGCTTTTCAAGCGTCAGACATTTGATCCTTGCAATATTATTGAAATATATCTTATTAATGTGAAGCTGACAGACACAAAAACAGAGCAAAATGAACTAGAATCAGCTTGTGACGTAATTAACGTCATTGAAATTTGATTCCTTAAAAAATGAAAATGGAAGACTAATAATTTGTTTTCCTATGTCATTTTAACCTTTAAATTAATGATAACTATATAGTGTGAGTCTACAATACAAGCACACCGCGGCAAAACATCACGCGCATGCGCTTTTGATTAGCCGATCGCGCGCGTCTCCCCAGTTTCCCACCGATACTAAGAGAAAACAGAGGCAACCACCCGTTTCTAATTTTAAGTACGTATGCGTATTTACGCGAAAGAAAACTACATAAAAGCTAAGCCTAAGACTTTCACAGGTTGAAGGTTTCTTAATTTGTAATTCACTGTGAGTTTACTAAGTTATAAAATTATTTACTAAAAAACGTCTAAGACCTCGGAGCCTTCGTTCTTTCGGCCAGCGGAGCACAACGCTTTGCGGCGATGGTTTCACTTGGAACATCAAGACAAGCAACACACGCAGACTCAGTAATGCATTTATCATTAGCAGCGCTTGTTCTTACCTAATGCCTGCGAGTAGAACAAGTACTGCTAATGGTAAATACGGCACTGCGTATGCGTATGTTGCTTGCGCTTATGTTTACGTCTCTAGTGAAAACCAGGGAAGTGCACAATACATTATTTCTTACCGACAAGTTTTCTTCCATTTGTTGAACAGCCTAGAAGATACATAAATGAGAAGGAAAGTTCACTTGAGTGTCCCATGAAGAGACTCAAAGAATGTCGTCGACGTAATGGAACCGCGCTTGACAAGAAAGTAGAAACCTTAAGATCCACGCTAGTGACGGCAAAAATGACAGAACATAAAAAAACTGTTTTCTCCCTGTTTGATAAATATGATCAGCATAGAGTTCCGTTCAGGCCGAACAAAGTGTTTTACTTTCTTACGCTCGCGTTCTTTGGTAAAGGTAACACTTGAGTTTTTACATTGTGGTTTTGCAGAGGACGTTCAAAATGTTGGCGACTACGTCCATTTCCCATGCAGTTTTTGTATTTCGTGATGAACTCTATTGTTTTATAAAATATGAATTACGGGAGCATCCTAAGAACGCGCGATTTCACTGGCTGCTCAGCGTGCTTGATTTTCTTATAATGCACGCTCGAGAATTTATTTCCGCGTACATCGAGTTTTATATTATAAAACAAATAGAAGATGGTTCTCCTGTTCTACAACAAAAAAATGCACTTTCGAGGTCGAGAAAAGATTAATAAATGCACTCGCGTTTCGCTCGTGCATCTGCAGTTTTTCAAGACCTCGAGCGTGCGTTATTTTGTTATAGAACATAGAGTACCATGTGTTATGTCTTTAATGCTGTCATCGTGGATCGTTAGGTCCATAGTGGTGAATGGGATGCATCGAGTGTATTTTTTCTAACCAAATGTAAAATCCAACATGGGGAAGTTCCCCAGCTTTGTTAATGGAGGTGACAGTGAACAATGATTCGTACGGTTTGTAATTCTACCTACATAAGCACTTTATTGTGTTACTTAGAAAAACTGAGAAGTGGTTGATGGACACTCTAAAATAAGATTCGTTTGCCTGGCTTCTATGGGCAAGAAGCAGCATAGCTTTAGAATTCTTTTAAGAAGACACACTTTTCTTCAAAGAAGTAAAAATTATTATAATTCTTCTTCGAAGAACATTTTCTCCAATTCCTTTAAGAAAAACGATTATATTCGTCACCAGAGAAGCCATATAATTATTCTCACAAGAATCTAAGTCAATCGTATTTTAAAGTACAGTTGGAGTACGTACCTTGGGAAACCTCTCTTTGTACAAATTGTTAAGTAACTGCAGTTCATCTTCTTGGGAACCAAACGATCTATGAGGACTACATTGAAAAAGATAACTCTTATGAATTACTACTACTTTTCCTCTTGAATAGACAGATAAAACACAATTGAACGCATTGGTAATTGAATGCATTGGTAATACCGGTGAAGTACGGACTGTTTTGGTTTTCATTCTCAGGTGAAAAGAAGTACTAAACATTATTTAACACCCACGCTGACAGTGTTTTGAACGCAGTTTTAAGTGATCATTATTTGACGGAAGACTCGAAGGTGTCACCACTTCGAAATTAAATGGGAACTGAACCCTAAAAGCAGCCCAACGTCTATACAAAGTAAAACATAACTCAGCCGCTGTCTACTGGCAAACTCGCCATCTGATTGGCTAGCCATGCGTCGTCTATCGATCGATAGTCAACCGTGCGCGTGCTGCAGACAAAAAGCACTAAGAACAATGCTTTTTTGAAAGTTGTTTCAGTTACCTCGATCGGTATATACTTCATGGTAGTGTTCCGTTCCAGTCTCCCTGCATAATATCTGAAAACGTTCCTTACAACCTCCGCTATGGCTCCGTCAGGTACGTGCAATTAATTAGTTTTGCCATGCTGTCTCCGGCATTGAAAAGATGGACTAACCGCTCCTAATTGCGGACAATTGTTTCTTTTTACTGGAGGTATTGTTTCCCTTGGTATATGTGATGTTCGATAAGAAGAACGCTATGAATATTTTTTATTGTTATCACTATCAACACCATCAATTTCAACGTCACCTCCACAGGCAACTGTACTGAGGGAATAAAAGACAAAAACATGGAATGTTGAATTTCCTGTAGGAAAAACTCCTCAGAGTCTGGGGCAGGGCGTCCCCCTCTCTCCGATACAGAACCACAGGTAACCCAACTCCCATTTCTTTTTCTTTTCTCTCGTTTTTACAGTTGATTACGGAGGTTCACTACCACTGTTGTTATTACCTAAGACTTCTTGACCGTTGCCTTGGTTTCGGTGATTTCCAGCCTGTATCCTCTTCCAGGTCGCTATCCGCGCTAAAGCAACAATATAATTTAGCCAGGAGTATATTACAGAGGAGTGTTCCTCTTCCCACATGTTATTGTCACACAACACTGTAGATGGGAGTTATTTTTAGCATAGAGTTTCCCGCGAAAAGAAACAAAGGCCGTCACTGTACCGGAAAAAAACGAGGACTGCTGGGTTTTTTTCCATGTGTGTCTGTACCCCCCCCCCCCCCCCCCCCCCCAAAAAAAAACGTTTCGTACCGGTAGTGAGTGCCAGTTGATAGAAGAGGATGGCGGAATCGCCGATTACAAAACCTAGGTTTTCATATGTTACCAGCATGATTGCAAACCTACAATCTACATCTGCCAAAACTAGTTCCACCATAACGTAATGCTATATATGTTTTAACGAAAAGCACTTGTGCATACCTGGAATGAGCAGCATAGTTGAAGTCCTCTCCATAGGAAGGCCCTGTCTGTAGCTGATGCAGTTTCTCTTGAGAGGAAGCTAGGGACTGAAACAAAAAACAAGGATACAATGAACTGATTAATTTAGCGCCCTCATATAAGCGCTCCCGTTATTACTTCCTTATTCAATAAGCGCCCGAGCTGGAACGACCGCGGCAAAACGTCATGCGCATGCGCTTTTGACGAGCCGGTCGCGCGCGCGTCTCCCCAGTTTCCCGCCGAAACTAAAAGAAAACAGAGGCAATCGTCCCTGTTTCTAATTTTCAGCACGTACGCGTATTTACGTGAAATGTTTCGCGAAAAACAAGTAAACTTCTTAAAAGCTAAGCCTAAGACTTTAACAGGTTATAGCATTATTTACTACGTTTTGCTAATTCCCCGAGCCGGGTCGATCTGTAATACGTATTCCATATATGGTGATTACTGGACAAGTAGGTCCATAACAAGAGAACAGCAGGTCGATAACAAGCGAACAGCAGGTCCTAACAAGCAAATAGCAATACCAAGTGTCATTTCCAGACACGAGGCTTTGAAATAATCTAACATTTTGTTACTTGGGCCAGGCCTTTGGTCGCCCGAGTCAAGTTTCGCAAGTGTTTATTATAATTTTTTTTGTCGTCGCCAGTTGGCTCAACACGTGACAGGGTAAACCAATCACATTCGACACCGCTCGGGCCACTCGCGGGACATCTGTACGGTCGATCTAAGATGGGGAAAGAGCAGGTTAAAATTCATTGAATTCGCTTTAAAGTGTCAACAGAGAACAAGAAGAATATCAACTACTTTCAAATCAGCTTTTTACAGAAATCTTCCTTTGGTCTTCCCTCAAATGACTACAGGAGATGGACAAGGACGTAGCGGAGCGAGATGAGTCGCCGTGCCGTGGTCAGAACATTATTTTAGAAAAACAATCGAGAAGTAAAGCAACAAAATAAGAGCTTCTCAGTGATCCCTAAAGGAGGAGAAGAGTAAAACAGGATATATACAGAAGCTTGTGTACTAATGTACTCTCAGAACTCGCACCGGTACGGGCTTTGTTGTCCGATGCAATTGCAGATCTCGCACTCTCTGCAAGCGCCTAGGTGGCTATATAAAGAGATTTTGAAATGATTTTAGTTTCCATGGTCGAAAAGAGCTTCGATACTGTATATAAAGCTATGACAGGAGTGAAAATATGTTCGCTGGGATATTATTTCAGCAGCACTATGAGTTTTTGTGCATTCTAATTTATCGTGTTTTCTTTCCATTTGCCGGTTCATTTGCCCACAGCTGCTCGCAAAGCCAGGGATTATGATTTAAATTATTCTAACTAAATAAAATTCAGGACTTCCGTTTCCCTTTTTAAAGGTGCTGGTATACGCTATCCGAAAAACCCAGCGAAAAAAAGAATAAAGAACTAAAAATAAATGGCTTCAGCACGAGAAACTTCGCCCGAACGGACTTAACTTGGGTGATTGGCTTTACTGTCTGAGCTAAACCACCGGAGGCCACAGGGAAGCCAACTAGGTCTGTCAGGGCTATTTTCTCCCACATTTTGGCAAATCTGCCTTCTAACGATATCAATTGGCCCGAGTTCGGTTGGCAGTGCCATCCTCTTGTTTCTACAAGAAATCCTAACCCATATACCATAAATCTAACCCTAACCGTTACGTAAAGAAGTTTCCAGGTAAATGACGAGCTTTTAGGGTTAATTTGTGGTTAGGGTTCACAGTTAAACAAGAAGAGAAGATAAGTGCGAGGAAAACTCGTCGGTTATACTGGGATTCCAGAGAAGCCGGAGCTTATAAGCGCCATGCATATCTTGAATAAGCGCACCGGCTCTCTAGATCTCCAAAATTAAATTAGCACCCTAGGCGTTAAATTGAATCATTAAGGTAATACAAATATTAAAACTGTTCACACTTTGACCTAAGGATGACAGAAGTGGAAAAAAAGATGTGATCACAAAGGAGAAGTACGAGTTTATCAAAATATAATGTGTTCTTACAGAGTACGAAGAGGAACATGGAGTGTGGGTCCCATATCCAGATGAGGTCAGGGAGGCGACAGACCACCGCCGAACACCACTGTCTGCCCTGCAAAGGAACGGGATTAATAATTTGATTACTTCTGTGCTAGAAAAAAAACCTGTAATACCAGGATAAGGCAGACACACAACAATGACGTCGAAACGTTTATATGTTTTTTACCCATCTTCGTTTTACATTAGGTATTGACACAG
This sequence comes from Actinernus sp. WN-2022, assembly GCA_030867875.1. Taxonomy (NCBI): domain Eukaryota; kingdom Metazoa; phylum Cnidaria; class Anthozoa; order Actiniaria; family Actinernidae; genus Actinernus; species Actinernus sp. WN-2022. Next base: position 38,103,669 of record JAOWCC010001679.1, read on the forward strand.
GCATACAATTACTATTAGAATAGCATAGTCACAGCTGAACAATCAGATGCTAATTGGCTGAGAGAAGTGGTGATTCACAGTGGAATCACCACTATAGGCTACGCGTGCTATTTATAACTTAGCAAAACATCAACAAAAGTTCAAAGTCATCGGACTATGCGATTCAAGGAAAATCACATGCCTGACTCGATAATTCCACGTTAAATTGCACTCGAAAAACCTAACTCTGGCGATATCTGTTTTCTCATGCAATTTCCGTGGAATTACTGAGTCAGGTATGTGTTATTTTCATATATTACACACATACGAGAAAGAAGAAGGCAAAATACACAATTTGTAACGGTGCAGAGAAGTTCAAGGAATTATTTTTTCTAATCCAACACTCCACTAAGTATAATAAATACATATGTGAAAATTTAAAAAATATTTTTTAATCAAACTGATTAATTTTATTGTGCTGTGGATACGAAATCAATATATAGGCTGTAATTTCTGAACAGGCGATTTTCATGATGACGTCTTTTACTACAACTACCAGAATCCTTTTCAAATTCTTTTTCTTATTCAGATTATCAAACTCCTTTGAGAATACCAAGACAATGGTCTAAATTAGAGGAACAAAAGAACACGCGTAAAGGATTCTGGTAGTTGTGAATTCTACAGTTTAGTAGGGGGAAATCCAAAGCATTTTATTTTCAACGAGAAATTACGCCGAAATGAAATATGGACGAGAAACGTACGGGAAGCAGGCTGCCATCGGCTTATTAGCACTTGTGAAGCGTTCTCGTGGTAACCGCGAAAAAACATATAAATATAATTATAAATAAACACGAAAAATCCAATTGTCTAGATCGAACAACATGATAAAGAACCTCTACAAAATTAAGGCAGAAACTCGTATATTTTTCTGATTGGATTATACTTTTTGTGAGGCAACTTACGGTAACTGCAATATCGATAATCTGTTGTTATTTCGTTTAATGTCTGCTATTGGATTGAAAATATATCAATAAAACTATCAATCGCTCAATCAGAACAAAAGCTACGAAATTATCGAAGCAGACTAGTTGTATATAATAAGATGTCTGGGTTTTATGGCAAAGCAATTTTTAAATGTGACGATAGAAACAGTTTGTATCCATAAAACTATTAACCACCCAATCAGAGCACAAGCTACGAAATTATCGAAGCAGACGAGTTAGTTGTACCTAATAAGATGTCTAGAAACTGCTTTGAAATAAAACCTAGATGTGACGATAGAAATGATAGATGCGACGAACATTAATGAAAGTAAAAAGTAAAGTTCAATATTTAACATCGATAGCCCCTTCAGTCTAACGACTGCTCTTCCAGGAGGCTGACGGTGCACAACTTTACCCCCTTCTCTGACAATCAAGTTCTATATTTAACATCGATAGCCCCTTCAGTCTAACGACTGCTCTTCCAGGAGGCTGACGGTGCACAACTTTACCCCCTTCTCTGACAATCAAGTTCTATATTTAACATCGATAGCCCCTTCAGTCTAACGACTGCTCTTCCAGGAGGCTGACGGTGCACAACTTTACCCCCTTCTCTGACAATCAAGTTCTATATTTAACATCGATAGCCCCTTCAGTCTAACGACTGCTCTTCCAGGAGGCTGACGGTGCACAACTTTACCCCCTTCTCTGACAATCAAGTTCTATATTTAACATCGATAGCCCCTTCAGTCTAACGACTGCTCTTCCAGGAGGCTGACGGTGCACAACTTTACCCCCTTCTCTGACAATCAAGTTCTATATTTAACATCGATAGCCCCTTCAGTCTAACGACTGCTCTTCCAGGAGGCTGACGGTGCACAACTTTACCCCCTTCTCTGACAATCAAGTTCTATATTTAACATCGATAGCCCCTTCAGTCTAACGACTGCTCTTCCAGGAGGCTGACGGTGCACAACTTTACCCCCTTCTCTGACAATCAAGTTCTATATTTAACATCGATAGCCCCTTCAGTCTAACGACTGCTCTTCCAGGAGGCCCACGGTGTACAACTTTACCCCCTTCTCTGACAATCAAGTTCTATATTTAACATCGATAGCCCCTTCAGCCCAACGACTGCTCTTCCAGGAGGCCCACGGTGTACAACTTTACCCCCTTCTCTGACAATCAAGTTCTATATTTAACATCGATAGCCCCTTCAGTCTAACGACTGCTCTTCCAGGAGGCCCACGGTGTACAACTTTACCCCCTTCTCTGACAGAACTCCCGATTAAGAGAATTCAAAGCTATACAAGCTACTCGGATCAGAGAAGAGTCGGTACAGATGTGCCGGTCAGCGGTAGGAATCGAACTCGGGACGGCGCATGCTCAATGTACCGTGTGCTAACCCACTACGCCACTAGAACCGATTCACAATCACCACATCACAGCGCAAAGCTAAACAACATGTTGTTGTATCGAATAAGATGTTCAAAACGACGTGACGATTTTAATCAAGAATTGACGCCATATATGCGCAACACAATGACTAATTTTTTATTAAGCCCGATTCAAACGTCGGAAACAAAAGATAATTTAGGCGGCTTTTTTATTTAATTAGATTCGGCACAGGAAAAGGTCGACGTTTGAATCGGGCCTAAATCCTTTTAATATAAGTCTTTTTTTTAATCTGTACTTTATCACCGTCCATAAAGACGGTACAAAATGCTAGGCAAAATCCAATCGTCTAGATCAAGCAATTTGATTTAAGATTGAAATAAATACACATGGGACGACATTTCGGATTTGATATCTTCACGAACAACGGACGAGTTTCAGCCTTCGAGGTAGGTTTAAGGAATCAAAAGAAAATGTGTCCATTTGTGTAGGGTGATAAATATTAGCAAGTAAGTAAAGGGTACCTGGCATCCCAAGAACCACTGAAAGAAATGCAAAAATAAAGATGTTTACAAGTGTGACACTTCTGCAGCTGTTCTTCAGTTATACAACACGATTACAACTGGGTATCTGATCCTTTGATGAGTGTACCAGATGTATTGTATTCGGGGGTTAGGTTTCTTTGTATTGTAGGGTATTGTTTTGCTGCTGTTTTTTGTTTTGACATCTTTGTTTTACAACTTGTGTGCTCCCGTACCCGGAGTAAAATCCCATTTGGCAGGGCAAAGCGTATTACCTCAGAGAATATTTATTGAATCAGTTAGCCTATCAACCAAACGATGGAATCCCAAAACAGACATAACAAAATTGAGGACGACACTTGATGTAAACTAATTGCCTGAATATTGAATATTGATTGAATGAATATTTGCCTGGGACTTAGTCGATGCCTGAGGCCCAAAATGATGTTTTTTGCCCGCACTTTCTTGGCGCTATCTTACGATAGAAACTCCCAATAAGTCAACGCCTGTTTGACGAAAAGGGATGAAAACTAGTTGGAGTTCTATATTAGCAATTCATAGTTTTACTTCGTTGTTCTGTTACCGTTTGTTTATGATTTAACCCGTTACAATTTAGTGCAAAGATTTCAAATCAATACTTATTAGATACCCGACTCTACACTACTTTAGATACATGTACTTTATCAGTCCCGATAATATTTGATGAAGAACACTTCAAGAAATCAAAGGTATGTCGTCGTTGGTTTTTTCACTGAGCTTTCTTGAGCTTTCTTGAGCTTTCTTGAGCTTTCGTTCATGGTGTTTACCTTACAATAAATGCTAAAAAAAGGATTCATATTTATATCTGTTTTTCATATCCTCTTCTATTCCTTGTTGTGCTTCCACTGATAATTGAAAAAAAAAATTGTATGAGCTTTAACTTCCTCATACAATACCCCTAAAACTGTAACCCCACTGCTTTTCGGTAATTAAATGTATACTCCATAGGAAGGTCTACGAGTAATTAATTCTTCTTTCTTTCCATTCTCTAGCTACTGTTTACCGAAGAACGAGATAATCATTCGACGGAGAAAATCTAACGATAAACGATGAACTACTCATCCCAAAATATTCTATCAGGGTCAGGAAGCAACTTGTACTGCATAGAAGGCCTTGTTTTCACCAACGGCGCAGCACTAATCGTAATTAACCTGATCTCAAGTACTGTAGGTGGTTTGGGGAACCTAGTGGTTTGTTTGACAATATACTGGACACCTCAGATGCGGAGCGTCTGTGACTACTTCATATGGGCGCTGTCGGCAACTGATTTCCTCGTTACTGTGATTTCGCAACCTTTGTTCTCGGTAATCTTATCGATAATTCTTCAAGGACTGTGCATTCACGGGAAACTCTACAAAGTACAGCGTTTTGTTGGTCTTTATTCTTCGTCTGCCTCGCTGATCATTTTATGGCTTCTCAGTCTTGATCGTTGCTTTGCAATTTGCTCTCCACTTCGCTACAGAACGTTTGTGACAAAAGGGAGAGCAAAAGTGATGATATGGAGTGCGCTGACAATATCAATGGCAAGACCACTGGCTGATTTATTAAAACTGAGTTCAGCTATGGAAAGGCAGCTTTCCACAGTGTTAATAATCACCTGCATTGCGACCATCATAGGTTGCTACGCTGCCATATTCTGCCGAGCATTCAGGCAATCACGCGTTCGAGCGCAAATGCAGCAGCTGAAGCAACTGCGTTCCTTCGAGTCCAACAAGAAACTCGCCAAGACTATTGGACTTGTTATTGGGACCTTTTTGGTGGGTTGGGCACCACTAGGAGCCACTCTTGCCACAAAGCCGTTTGTTCCTTTGGCCGTTTACTTTTATTGGCCCTTAACAATCAGCTACGTCTCTTCCTCAATCAATCCCGTAATTTATTTCTACCGCTGTACCCAATTTCGCTTAGCTGTTAAAGCGGTTTTATATCGGTGTATTTCCTTCCCGTCGTGTTCAAAGGTTTGTACTAAGCGTGTCGAGGCTCGTTAACATTTAATTCAGAACAAAGGTACATTCATACCTAATTAGCCAAAACATCAGTTAACTCCTTACGTAATATTCAGTAAATAAATCTCTCCTACTTCATCTCAAGCCGATAATACATTTGCTACTTCTTTTTATTACCTTATTATATAGTCTTAGTATCCATTTGATTCGGTTTTCTTTGTTCTCTAACTACTAAATTATCCATCATTCTATAAACACTTTATATATAGACAACCCGCTACCGGGTCGTCTGTATGTAGAGACGACCTCTTCAACTAAATCAGCTCCACATCTCGGTATATACTTCATGGTAGTGTTTCGTTCCATATAGTCTCCCTGCATAATCATTTTCTCTATTGTTTTACAGTATTATGTAGGGAGACTATATGGAACGAAACACTACCATGGAGTATATACCCACATCTCCCTTGTGCTATTCAAAACCTTATGCAAATGTATACTAAGTCAGTTACAGAGCGAGTTAATAATCCTTACTTACATCTTGTACATCCTTAATATCCTGTTAGTATTTTATGGGTAATTTGACTTTATACATGCACACATTTTTTTGTAATTCGTAGTGTTTGTAATAGATCCCCGCATAGGGTTTTCAGGACCTACCAACTCAGAAGTCTTTTTTCTCTCTAAAATCATGCATAATTCATTGTAATTTTGTCCAATCAGATGAAGCAAATCAGTCACGTGTTTTATACCCGGTACAAACACGAGGGGCTTATTATTATTATTATTAATTAATTATTATTATTAATATTTATATTTATACACGGAATTCTAACAGATAAGAAAAACTGATTTACATAGAAGCCGTGTTAACTACTATTAAATATATAAAATTACAGAATTCTCAATGTAATAATAATAATAATAATATAAAAAAATATACTATACTAATAATATGATATCCTAAAATTATGAAAACTACTACTTTTAAAAACATCATTGGACATTTAGGACGGCGACTGTTTTGATTTTGTTTTTAAAAGAGCCTAGTGATTTAATTTCACGTAATTCTGTTGGAAGGTCATTCCATGTCTTGGCGCCGTGATACGAGAAACTTTTCTTCATAAATTCTGTTTTTGGTTGTGGAAGACAAAGTCTCGTATCACGGCCCCTTAGATTATAGTGGGTACAGCTTCCAACAGTAGTGAATAAATCACATAGGCTTGCTGGCGCCAGGCTATTTTGGGTCTTAAACATTACGATGGCTTTATGTTTTGCTCTGCGTTCATCTAATTTATCCCATTCCAAGACACTTAAAAGTGCGTTTGTACTTGTATCATAATCTGCCCTGAGAATAAGCCAAGCGGCTCTATTTTGAAATTTCTGAAGTTTATCTGCGAGAACTTTGCCGCAGGTATCCTATACTTCGCAACAATAATCCATGAGCGTTTGAATTAAAGAGTCGTATACCTTGATTAGTGTATCTTGGGACACGAATGCTCTGATTCTCTTTAGAGCTCCTAGACCTGAGACGATCTTTTTTGATATATGATTTATGTGATCCTCCCATCTTAAGTGCTCGTCTACCACGACACCAACTGTTTTGCTTTGTGGGCTATGTATAGACTTCACTAGAGAGAGCAAGGGATTAAAGATTGTGGCCTACAAAGGAAAAAGGCCTCAATCGTCAATCTTTATATAGATCCCCACTCTCTCTAGTAAAGTCTATATAAAGGCCCTCCTAGTCATTCCCTATAAAACCAAGGGCTTCACCATGAATCCTTATAAAGACCCTAACTCATACAGTGAAAATCGGTATAAAGGCCCTCCCAGTCATTCCCTATAAAACCAAGGGCTTCACCATGAATCCTTATAAAGACCCTAACTCATACAGTGAAAATCGGTATAAAGGCCCTCCTAGTCATTCCCTATAAAACCAAGGGCTTCACCATGAATCCTTATAAAGACCCTAACTCATACAGTGAAAATCGGTATAAAGGCCCTCCTAGTCATTCCCTATAAAACCAAGAGCTTCACCATGAATCCTTATAAAGACCCTAACTCGTACAGTGAAAATCGGTATAAAGACCTGTGTGGAGAACCTCAGCTCAATAAGACTCCGGGTTGTGCTTCCAAACTGGCGGTCATAAGTGCAACGATATGGGAGCTCAAATACAAAGGCTCCAAAGAAGCTGTTATTCCTATGCGACCGGAGCATCACTGTGGGACCCAATGTTTTTGCTCCACGATGCACGACATACTATAAATAACTATAAACGATTAATTTCATCAAAATTTCCGAAAATTATTATCTTTTAATTTATACTTTTAGAAGTCTTTGATAAAATTTGTGTCCGTGTTATATCGGCCCAGGAGTATAATACACAGGAGTGTTCCTATGCCCTTGTGTTGGCCCCTAACACAGTAGATGGTGTGTCTATTTATAGTCGCGAAGTTCTGGTATGCGATTACGTTGTCTTTTGTTCTCTTGCGCTTTAGTATTTTTAGCAGTTTGAACCGTGTTAATTATAATTTTTCAGTGCATCCTGCATGATTGGTTAAAAGTGACGGCATTTGTTTCTTCTCGCGGGAAACTCTATGCTAAAAATAACTCTACCGTGTACAGTGTTGTGAGATAATAAAATGTGGGGAAGAGGAACACTCCTCTGTAATATACTCCTAATCAGCCGTAATACCATGATCGCCTCGGATTCTTTTGTTCTCCGAGGGACATACAAACCACTAAATCTCCCTCATTGAGGGAAATTTAGTTCGAAGTCCATTGTATTCTACTTTTCTCGCCGGGAAATTTAGTAAGACAATGCAGATTCTATTGTCTACTGAATTTCCCGCCGGGAAATTTAGTAGACAATGGAATCTACATTGTCTTACTTAATTTCCCGGCGGAAAAATTAGAAGACAATGCAGGCTGGGCATGAGAGGGTCAAAAGCATCAACTCAGCTTGGCCATGTTATACTGGAACTTACTGTTTATTTAAGGTCTCGATAAAGGTTCGATGTGTCATTTCGGAAAAACGCTCTTGAAGCGTCGCGCAATTAAAGCCACATAGACGTACTATATACCGTTTAAGATCTTGAATTGAAGAAAGTATACACGACTTTCATAATGGCCGCCTCCTAATTTGCATATGTGATTTCCCGTTTCGGTAGTTTATGCACATGTATAGAAAATATGAACATTGCCATGTGAAAGAGCATGTTGATATTAGTGAACTTGTGAAAGTTGAGTGCTGTAGCTTATAAAGCAATGAAGTTACATCCAGTTGAAATTAGAGAGATTTGTATGAGAAAAACAATGGAGGTCTTTCTAGCCTCGCTTTCATATTTTTCTGCATTACAAATGCTTATAGCTCAACAGCAATTTTCCACATTGCTCCAAAACTCAAAACAATTACTAGTTATAATGTAATCTTTCATGTGGTAGCATTGGTTTCCCCCTACAGATTTATCTTCCAAATTATGCAAATTAGGAGGTGGCCGGAGGCGGCCATTATGAAAGTCGTGTATATATTTAATCCGTTTTAAACAAAGGTTAAAAGCGTAGATGTTGTATATTTTCAACGCGAAATAACTCTGGGGAGCCGGGGTGGCGCAGTGGTTAAGCACCTTGCCTCTCACCTTTGAGGCCCAGGTTCGAACCCTGGATGTGGTGTCATATGTGAGTTGAGTGGACATGTGTTGGTATCTCACCCTTGCTCCAGCTGAGGTTTTTCTACGGGGTTCTCCGGTTTTCCTCCGGGGTTCTCCGGTTTTCCTCCCTCCTCAAAAACCAACATGCTATTTAATCCCAGTTGATTCGATCTGTTGTATAGCCAGGTCCTGACTTTGATCAGCCCCTATTTGGTTGTTTCAGGTCCCGTTAAAAATTCAGTAATTTGCCAAACTCAGGTGTTGAAGCTGGGGGGCTTGCAGCTATTCTATTGTAAACTAACATCGTGAACACTTGCTAAACTAACAGCAAGGATCTCGCCCAACCAGTAGCTCGCCACTTTAATCTTCCTGACTATTCTATTAATCACATCACAATATGCAGCATTTCTCTTCGTCGAGGTCACTACTGAAACCCGTAAATGGAAAGAACAGAACTTTATTTTCAAATTAGGCACTTTGGTACCTAACGGCATTAATGAACGCTTTTCGTTCATTTAATTTGGTAATTCGCGTATTCATTCATACTTAGATCAGCATGTTTCATTACTTTATTCGTCGACACTCTTTACTGTATTGTAGCTATTAGCATTTCTATTATTGGCACAATTTCTTTTGATCCTAACTGATCCGAGTACATGTTTCCTCGGGGGTAATCATGCACTCAACACTATAATTAAATAAATAATATATATTATCGAACTCATTAATAATTCATGAAGCAAAAACAAAGGAAATCAATGAGCGACCTTTTTTCTTGGTGATTTTGGCTCGCTCGTATTCTTTTCTGTGCAAATTCGGCTTGCTTTTTTTTTTTTTTGGGGGGGGGGGTTTGGGTTTTCGGTGCCCCCACCCCCCAAAAAATTAAAATGGTCCGTCCCTAGCCATAACCCCTTTAAACTTGAGTAGTACAAAGCACTCATCCAACCTTAAAGTACAATCTGCGCTTGCGTATGCTCTCTTGCTTATGTCGCAAGTGTGAATCACCCTTTAGGTGTAATGTCATATAGATCGTTTTCACTGACGTCACAAAACAAATTCCTCAAGGAAAAAACTGATATTAGTAAAATACTTTAAAAGTTGTGTATAGAGCAAGTAGAAATATATATATGACCGAAATTTTGGAGGTATAGAGTACTTCGTAACCGAGCTGTCGGACAAATAATATTCGAACAATTTAGTGTAATTAGTATACCGCGGCCATGTTGGTGAACAGCTTTAGTACACCAAGATGGCGGCCGGAAACGTACTCTACAAATAAAGATGTTTTTCACATCAATATGATTAGTGTTCACTTCAAAACACTTTACATATCACTTTTAAAGGTTTATCAAGTCTAACATTTTAATTTGGCGGAAGTATATGTATTTTCATGACATTTAGGAAACACGCTGAGCTGGGCTGTCACAAAATTCAAAATACTGTAACTCAAAAACGAACCACCGTATCAACGTTAATTTTTTGAAGAATACTGAGAATACCGATATCTAGATCATATTAAAAGAACAGCTTTATAGATCTTATAGGTTAGATTTTAGAATTTTTATGACGTCACGTGAAAACGATTTATTGTACTTTCAAGTGCAGGGTTATCAATTTGATTTGTTCGGCAATTGTTAATAGGGCTAACCTCACGGTTTCCTCTCCACATCATTTTGTAGCCTTACCGTTTCACATTATTATCCTAGTGTATTTGTATATTATTTGCATCTTGAATATACTTAGTATGTACGTATGTTTACAACAAACGGATTTGTGGCTACTACTTTTTTCACATAAGCCTAAGTTTGGATTTGGCTTAAATATTTGGCAAGTAAGAACAGATGTGACACAAGCCACTTGAGGTAATCGGCTAACTCTGTTGCCACCCAATTCAGACCATGTGACGTAAACAGACGTTACTCTGGAGAATTGACTCTTTGAAAATTAATTTTATTCAGATGGGCATGACTGCATTATGATTAGAATGAAAAAGTAACAATTCCCCAGAGTAGCATCGGTTTCATCACATGATCTGAATTGGGTAGCAACAGAGTTAGCCGATTCCCTCTCTTGGCTACATTTTATCTCATCAAAAAGTTTGTTTAGCCCTGGTCACCATGCATATCACCTAAGGCTGATGAATTTAATTGGACAAAGCATGAAATTAGGAAATGACATTGAGGTTATGAAACATAACCTAACTGGAAACCCTCCCGTTAAACTGAACAGAGCAGACTTACTTCCTGACATTGGAGAACAAAAAGTGGCATGTACTACCAGGCGAAGGGAAGTTAGGGCTACCTGGGCTATCTGAACCTGAGAGAAAGAAAAGGAGAACAAGGATTATTGAATAAAACATAAACAGAAGTCACTTCTTTGAGAGTGGTGAGAGAAAAGTTAGAACATAAATTTACATGTTTCCTAAAACTGTTTAACAAGGACAATGAAACATAGGGCCCCTAAGGGCAACTTGTGGATGGTCAGTGAGCTATTTTGGCATATATTTATACTAATAATCACATGGTGAAACAATACTGTACCTGACCAAGTTTGAACAGTCTTGCATTAGAAATGAGGGAGATATGAGCATGCACTTAAAATCGCGTAATCGATTACGTCATTGCCTCTAAGTGATTGATAGCAATCCACTACCATGTCTGTCCAGGTTTGAGCCAGCTGGCATTAGAAGAGCACCGTCAATACATCTTCTCCAGCACGACCAAATTTGGATGCGTACCATAAAAGTCCGTCAATATTTCTTCGGAAAATCAAACGTTATTCGGCGAGTCGTCGATCCACAGGAAAAAACGATGAATAAATTATCTCGCATCCACCTTAACCCAATAACTCGTTCTGCACATGCGTGCATCCACGAGTTAAAAATGATGAAAAGTTGAAAATTTCAGTTGATTCTAAGGAAATAATGAGGAGATTGTTCTGTACAGAATCCGTTGAAATCGCATGCTGTGATTGGCTAGTAAACGAAAGTAAATCAGATAAAAAATGTTGACAAGGAAAAAATCTTAATTTATGCTGGCCTTTGTCAGAATGTTTGGAGAACATCTTTACACTGACTACCGTAGAGATTCGATTAAGCGCCCGGGGTGCTTATTTAATTTTTAAGGGTCGAAGGGGGGCGCTTATTCGAAAGGGGGCGCTTATTCGGGAGGGGGCGCTTATTTCATTTTTTTTTAAATGCTGCAATCCGAGTCAATAAAAAAACATAACTTTTATTAAGATCCTAACAAGAACTGTAACATGTAAAAAACCCTGGTCACGTCAGTCAATGGCTGAGTCAGTACTTTCAGGGCCGGAAGTAATACCGTACGTTGTAACGTACAGATAATATCGGTAAGTGTTAAGGTCGCTGGTACTCAATCCATGACAATTTCATTGGGGGGGGGACGCTTATTTGGGGGGGGGGAGCGCTTATTTGGGAGGGGGCGCTTATTTCAGAAAACGCAGTGGATTGGGGGGGGGGGCTTATTCGAGTGGGGGCGCTTAGGGCGCTTAATCGAATCTTTACGGTATATAACAATTAGACCTGCAGCCCAAATGGACTACTTAACAATTAGACCCGCAGCCCGAATGGGCTACGAGTCAATAGTCCATGAGGCGCAGCCGAATGGGCTATTTAACTCGTAACCCATGAGGGCGAGAGGTCTAATTGTTTTAGTATAAACTAACTAAGTCGGACAGTAGAAATAATAGAAAGAAACAAATTGAAGTTGAAAAAATGTTATTATTTCGTGAAAATGCGTGCGGTTTTTCTCTAACATGGGCTATCACAAATAGACCTATAGTAGCGTAGCCAATCAGAATGCAGGATTTGTAATAGTCCACCAGTTGGTTTATACTAATGACTATAGCCCACGAGGTAAAAAACACAAGTAACAAAAATTTAGAAATAAAATATCCCAGTTCCCCTTAATCCTAGGGAACAAGAAAAAATAAAGAAAACAGTATCCTAAATCAGGCTGCATACATGTTGATAAATATTTGCAATCCTCAACAAAAAGTGGTACCCAGTAACTTGATACAGTATTGGTTGTTCCCTTCCTATCGGTACTCTACTCATATCGAAAAGAACTAACAGTACTTTAATGGTGATACTATTTATAGAAAATTAATCTTATGACAGACTGACTAAGCTTCTACTTACAGAGAGAGCCTGGTGATGCAGGGGGGTGGGGAGAGTAGGCCCTTTGTGATGTTGACATTGAAGAACATGTTCCAATAAAACTCTTGGCTTGCTTGCGACCCCCAATATTACATGTGCTGCAATAGAATTAAATAACAAAATACATGTAGTCTAACAACTGAGCAATGATTAATGTATTTTTTGCCCAATGCTTCGGCACTACACTGAGGGAGATGAAATTAACTTTTGCGACAATGATCGACTGCTGCCGACATTAAATAAAACCTTTAACTTCTCGGACTCCGCTCGCTAATACACAGCAACATTTTATTCTTGGTCTGGTTCACGACTTCAACGGCGCCGTTGTTTGTCACTCTAAAACAAATTTATTTAAACGCGGCATGCTACACCGTCATTAAAAAAGCTTTAACTTCTCGGACTCCGCTCGCTAATACACAGCAACATTTTATTCTTCGTCTGGTTCACGACTTCAACGGCGCCGTTGTTTGTCACTCTAAAACAAATTTCTTTTAATGCGGCATGCTACACCTCCATTAAAAAAGCTTTAACTTCTCGGACACCGCTCGCTAATACGTTGCTGCCATGAACGGCAGACAAAGACTTTGAGATACAACACATCTTATTTGCTTTATTTTTTCATTCTGAATGCCGGGAGAATTTATTTTTATTTTTTATTTTTATTTTTCGGTAAAAAGCCGCGGACGTAACACAATAGTCTTACAACTGCGACTTGAGAAGTTTATTCGGAAACATTTCTTGTTCTAGTCATTTTAAACACACAAATGGCCGTGCTAGTGAAGTGAGACTTGAGAAGCGTTTCTTGTTCTAGTCATTTAAAAAAAACACAAATCGTCGTGTTAGTGAGCGCGACTTGAGAAGCTTATTCGGAAGCGTTTCTTGTTCTAGTCATTTTAAACACACAAATGGTCGTGTTAGCGAAGCGAGACTTGAGAAGCGTTTCTTGTTCTAGTCATTTTAAACACACAAATGGTCGTGTTAGCGAAGCGAGACTTGAGAAGCGTTTCTTGTTCTGGTCATTTTAAACACACAAATGGTCGTGTTAGCGAAGCGAGACTTGAGAAGCGTTTCTTGTTCTAGTCATTTTAAACACACAAATGGTCGTGTTAGCGAAGCGAGACTTGAGAAGCGTTTCTTGTTCTAGTCATTTTAAACACACAAATGGTCGTGTTAGCGAAGCGAGACTTGAGAAGCGTTTCTTGTTCTAGTCATTTTAAACACACAAATGGCCGTGCTAGCGAAGCGAGACTTGAGAAGCGTTTATTGTTCTAGTCATTTAAAACACACAAATCGTCGTGTTAGTGAGCGCGACTTGAGAAGCTTATTCGGAAGTGTTTCTTGTTCTAGTCATTTTAAACACACAAATGGTCGTGTTAGCGAAGCGAGACTTGAAAAGTTTATTCCGAAGCGTTTCTTGTTCTAGTCATTTTAAACACACAAATCGCCATGTTTAATAGTTGGTTTAGTCAGTTTTAACACACAAATGGTCATGAAGTGCCATTTTAAAGGAAATATCCCCGGGATATTTCCCCAATTAGCGTTGTAATAATTTCGAACAGTACTGTATATGTAAGTGGCCGCGGTCGTGTGGACGCGGAATAATTTGACCGCGGCTTACCGCGGTCGTTGCACACGGCTTACCGCGGTCGTTGCACGCGGTAAAGCTGCGGTAAATGCGTCACTAATTTTAGGCGGTACTGTATAAGCCAACTATAATCCTGTATGGAATGATACATGGAGGATACTAACATGCTAGCGTTAGTATGAGGAGGTCTCACGACCGATCACTGACTTCCCCTATCCGGCCCGGGTAAAATGACAAAGTACATCTGCTCTCTTATTATGTACACACCATCTCTTCCATGCGGGACCTGTTTTTCTGCACTCTACGCTCTGCTCTCTTACTGCATACACACTGTCTTTTCGATGTTTTTGTAAGAAACTATTTCATCCCACATCGATAGCGAAATCAAAGCTTAAAATGTTATGTAGTGCATATCACAAGTAAGCGGCTCGCCATTGTATATCCGATACAACATCGCCACTCATATTGTAAATAGTATTCATGTACATGTATATTACGACGAAGGGCTAGCGCTCGAAACGTCAGCTGCTACTCGCTTTCCACGGCGGTTAGCATACCTCAATCGACTTTAGTTGATTATATACCAGTGTTTAAGCCTAGTTTCCATATAATCGCTACGATCGCTGAAAAATTGGTCCAGGGATCGTAGCGATCCTAAATCTTTGACCGGTTTCCATATGATCGCTACGATCGTCCAAGCACACAGGAAACGTTGAGGTTTTACAGCCAGTCCAGCTGACTAAACTCTCTCAGGACGGGCACTGCTTCCCTCCCTGAGCCTGAGGGTATCGTCTTATTTTTCTTTAGAAATCTCCCGTATGCGGTTCTAATGTATTTGAACTTCTTTTCTGCTTCGCTAGGAGTTATCGAGAACTTTTCGGCAATTTTTTTCCAGCAGTTGATTTTGACAAACTTGTCCTTGTAATCTTTGCTGATTTATTGTATAGGCATTCGTATACGTGGACTTCTTCCATAAAAACTGGCGTTGTTGCTAGTATCTGCACTGGTAGACGCCATTTTGCCGAGTGCGAGAAAACCTGGGTGCATCATGGGATGTTTCTGTTGGTGAGCAATGCTTTATGGGATCGCCACGATCGCTGGAGAGTGGTTTCCATATAATCGTAGCCTGCTTACAGGCTCTCAGGTTTTTTCGGAAATATTAGTTTTCGGGTTGGGTTACCTGTGGGCCGAGCGAGGCCCGGACCCGAGCGAGGCGGAGGCGAGTGCCGTTTCGATCGCCACCCGATCGCTACGATCGCCGAGATAGAATTTGTTCTATCTCTGCGATCGCGATCGCGATCGCTACGATCGCCTAAAAATTGGTTTCCATATGATCGCTACGATCGCTGGGCCAATTTGTCAGCGATCGTAGCGATTATATGGAAACTAGGCTTTATTAGTTCCCCGCCGATGCAGACCAACACTAGTTTTTACAGGAACTAGTTATCTATCGTTTATCGTAAAAGCCAAAGAATTATGAATAAAGACTTTATTACTAAACGTACAGTACAGTAAGTAAAACTGTAGTACAGAAACTAGACTTTCTCAAAGTCCCTTAAAACGATATTTCATTTCCCACCTTCGCTTCTCTTAAAACAAGATTTTAATTTCCCACCTTCGCTTCTCTGCTTTAAGGGACTTTGCGCCCAATTCACCGGTGACGTAAAGAAAGTTGTGATTGGACCTATAGAGTCGAAGCCTCAAACTCTAACTTCTGGCGTCCCTCACGATCAGTATTGATTTAGCCATACTAAGATCATAAAATTATGTAGTTTGTTTTCCATCGCAGGTTAGTCCGCTTTTGTTCACAGAAGTTTGCAACCTCTCTGCTAGGTTTCCTGTTTATCCTCTATACCTTCAACCTAATACACCTCATTTCTGTTTTTTTGCTCTCAGTTTTGCGGGCTTCAGATTCGAATCCGAGTATGACATTCACACCAAGTACGACTTTTTGACTCACAATATCTTACTCTCAAGGAACGTAGGCAACTTCCATTTCTTCCTAGAGAAATGAGGACAAGCTACTAAGAGCATTATTTTGTTTGTTCTCGTATCTTTTAAAAGTATTCCTCAAGTGTGATAACCTGTAGTTTGCACAATCATGTAGTCGTTTTTCCACTCGCATCTGAAGTTTGTTATCCAGTTTTACTTCTCACCAAAGTTTGACCTTTCTTCATTGTTCCTATAGAGACCCCACTACTAAATCGCAGGTGCAATGTTTTCATGACATCATGCCAAAAATTAAGACTGCAGTGATTACTTTATCTTATCGTGAACCGTAAACTTAACAGCAATTCTCCACATTGGTTCCTCCACAACTAAACACAATTACTTGTTTTAATGTGATCTTTCATGTGGTAACATTAGTTTTCGTCTACAGATTTCTCTTCCAAATTATGCAAATTAGGAGGCAGCATTATGAATTCTGTCTAGAAGAACACCGGTATTCAGAGGCCAAACACATGTGACATTACATACAAAGTGTATGTAGTAAGAAGTATAATTATATCTAACCAAGCCTGAAATATTATGTTAATTTCAACCAACTGGTTGTGATTATGTCACTCTTTGGACTGAGGTCAAATTGATATAACCAAAAACCACAGTACAATGTACATCTCAAATTGATAAAATCTCTCATAAAATTTCACCAAAAAATTGTGGTTAACCGTAAGGCAGACAGGTCTGTATTACACCAAACTCACTGCTACTCAGTAAACTAATTCACTACACAAGGAAAGCACTTTATATAATGTGTGTTGGAGGAAACAGCCTTCACAGAGATACATGTATGAATCATACCATTCTTTATCAGACAATCCTAAGAGCTTTAGGATACATGCAGAATATGTTTGCCAGGGGCATTGAATAGATAAAGGAAACATAATTTCATGTTGAATCTAAATTTACTTCTGCATATAAAACGTTTTCGAAATGAATTTCAAGGCAAAATAATTACACAAATGATAGGTTAACAGTACTAAAGAAATGGCCCTTTTTGAACAATAAATTCTGGAGGAAAAACATTATTATTAAGAAGGAGAAAAGAAAAATAAAGTGCTTATAAACTACATGAATTAGATGTGATTCAATGGTAAGTGCATTCTTTTGTTGTGAAAACACCATCATAATTATTATTTTTAACGGTTCCAACCGTGCATTGGGTGTACATGTAGGTGTGTTGACAACAGACATAATAAAAATTACACCCTGAGATAGAAGAGAAATGCCATGCGAATGTCCTGATATGCTTTTAGAACTTTTCTAATAGAGGATGGCAAAGATTAAAGTTGAATCATAAAACTTTCTAGAGGTTTGATTTTGGTTACAAGTGAACCAGGTTTAAGTGGCTCCAAATTTCTCTTAAAATGCTTACAAAACAAAAATTACATTGATCTATTTTCAAAATTCGTTTGAAACGAGTAATGGTGGCATTTTCCATTATTTTGTCAAAATCCCATTTTGTTCCAGGGATATTCAGGTTTTTGAAATATGCAAATGAGATTAACTGTGACAGACACAGCTTTGATGGGCACAGCCTGGAGACAAATCACAAAATGCATGAAGAATATCTCTGTCTGCAAATATTGTGTACCAACAATTGAAACTTTGCACATGTATAGTACTAAAGAAGATATACATCCAGGGCGCGATGAAAATCAAAAAAGCAGCTTTCAGGCAAGCTGTTGCCGGGGTTTAGTAGCCTTCAAGCGCAACAGGTTCCTGTGAACATGAATCGCTAGCCCGACAAGCCAAACTACTAGCCCCGAGCTATTGGACAGCACTTATGTTGTGCCCTGACATCACTGTGGAAATTATGACATTGCCATAGAAACACACCATTATAAAAAGTGTACAGTATACTGTACATCATACATGTAAAAGTTTCCCTAATGCCATATTTTTTATTGCCATAAATCGATCCTTAAAATATTTAGAGTAATTCAATGAAAAACATTTTGTATTTGTGTGAATCCTACATTGTCTGCAACGAGTTGAAGTTGGTTTAAAAAGGTGAAATGTGACTTAGCTCCCTTCACACCCAAGTGACAATACACTAATTAGAAACACTGGTCTAGTACATCATACACTGTGTGGCATAAGATAAGGAACCACAACAATAGAACCTACATCAATTAAAGTGCATATGAGCCTTTGTGCAATAGGCAATATTCGTATTCTCACGGAGGAGCTGGAACGAGCACTCAATGGAGGCTCATGTGGGGGAATCTTTTCTAATGCTAAATAGTTTTCAGCTAATTCCCCCGCACGAGCCTCCATTGAGTGTTCGTTCCAGCTCGTCCGTGAGAATACGAATATTGCCTATTTTCATAGCTATGAACCTCCGAAAAGTTTTGAGTACTTCTGCGAAGAAATTTTTCATTTACAGGGAATACTCTATCTTCTATGCTTGTTTGAAATCGTGGAAACGTGACCTTTCCTGATCCATGACCGCGTAAGTAAAAGCCTTGGTCAATTCCCAAGGTGACGTCATCTCATTAATGCATTATTCTCCATGGCACCTTTCTATCACAAAAACATCGATTTTTAGATAATATACAGTTTATGAGTTGTTAGTAAAGGAAAAAAAGTAATATTTATTTAGTTTTTATTCAAATTAATGTAAAGTCGAATTAATTAAATGATGTCATCTTGGGAATCGACCCGGGATTTTACTTACGCGGAAATGAGTCAGGAAAGGCCACATTTCCACTATTTCAAACAAGCATAGAAGATAGAGTATATTTCTCTGTAAGCCAAAAATTTCTTTGCACAAGTATACAAAACTTTTTGGAGCTTCATAGCTATGAAAATTGCACAATGGTTCATAATTATGCACTTTAAGTGCTAACTGGGTGTGAACAATGGCTTTTGCCTGATCTTACAAATGTACCATGCAGCTGGGTCTTGGTTGAGTGACATCCTGATCAAAACAAAAATTGTTTGGACTTTACTCATGATTAAAAAGTCAGGGATTATGCCAATTTCATGCCTCGATTTTCATTCAGTTGGACTGTAAAACTGAAATGGAGTTAGGGGCATTTAAATGATGTAGGGGATGCAGGTTGGTGCAGTGGTAAAACACTCGCCTCTCACCGCTGCAGTCCCGGGTTCGATTCCCGGCTCGGGCACCGTATATGAGTTAGGTTTGTTGTTGATTCCTTATCTGCATTTGAAGGTTTTTCTCTGGGTTCTCCGGTTTTCCTCTGGGTTCTCCGGTTTTCCTCTGGGTTCTCCGGTTTTCCTCCCTCTGTAAAAACCAACCATGAGTCAAGTGTAGTGTGTCCAAAACAGTTAATGTAGTGGGGAGTGTGCGAGGAGTAAAAGCAGGCCCCCACCAGCTTTAAGCTGTAATACTCAGCCTGCTATAACAATTTATTTTTATTTTTTTATGTATTAAGTGTAAACATACATGTAGTTCTACTAAATACAAAATAGTACATAAAACTAAGTAAATTTGT
Source organism: Actinernus sp. WN-2022 (assembly GCA_030867875.1). Classification (NCBI taxonomy): domain Eukaryota; kingdom Metazoa; phylum Cnidaria; class Anthozoa; order Actiniaria; family Actinernidae; genus Actinernus; species Actinernus sp. WN-2022. The sequence goes on from JAOWCC010001679.1 coordinate 38,123,404, forward strand.
TTTAAGGATTTTATACAAGGGAAACAAATGTATTGTCATTAAATTGTTATTTTATTACCTTGAATTTTCCTTTATACATGTATTAAAAACTCAATCAAACCTGTTTTTTTCCTGTTGCTGTATTTTTAAAAAAATTGGCTTAAATAAACATTTAAGTAGTAATACAATGTATAAATATTGCAGCATTCTCATGCACAAAAAAAACAATGCTTACACTGTAATACTCTACAACATTTACTGCAAACATGTTTAGCCATTTTTCCCTGCCTTAAATGTGATATTAATAAATAAATATAATGACAGAACACTGGAAATTTGTTTCCCAGTAATTCACGGCAAGGCATCAGCATGCTTTAAAAAAATGTACTGTACATACAATGTAACAGCATGATTGTATAACTATTATACACTATTTATAGTTTTTATCCTGCTGTTATATACAGTTTTATACATTTTATAAACAATGTACATTGTACTATGCTTATAATATCTATATTACAAACACAACGCACATATTTTACTCTAACTTAAGCAACAATATGGCACTGTATCCAAGAGGGAAAGAAAACCAACAAGAATTTACATGCAGACACATTTCTTAAATCCATGTACTCATGTCAAAACAACCATGTGAATGAGCTGCTTGAATGCATAATCACTGCAATAAACCACAAGGGATCTATATATAGTTGTATTATATGGTATGCACTACAGGATAAACATAAATATATTCTTACCTCAATCTTCTACTGAGGTCCCCCTGTAAGAAAGAATGCAAAAAATATGACATGAGTGAAGGAATCAATTTATTGGCAAGTTAAATAACATTTCAGTGGTATCCATTTCCACAATATTGTTTTACCATTGAAGCCATTAAGTATTTAATTTAAATCACCATTTTCCTTTTCAAAGGCTTTTATTTTACAATGTATGCCATTGTCCTGATTTGATTAACCTTGAACAACAATCACTAGCCAATACAATGCTTTCAAGACAGCTATCAACTGTAGATTTCACTAAATTAATGCCCACTCAGGTGTTACTCCCTTCACTGACTTGTGAAGAATAAATCTCAATTCATTAACAATTCATTATTTAAAAACCTTTGTTAAGTGATGGAGATACTTGTTAAATGCATTAACTCATGTCTGAGACATACAACACTCCACTATTATACAGGTGGATGTGGACTTTCTACAATTGTATGGTTGTACTGAATGACTTACATGTAGCAGTACCGGTAGTCAGTGTATCGTAGTCATTCTAGACATTGTATAGCTTTAATAAATTCAGTTAGCACTAAATGTCAATCATTCCCCTCCACACCAGACCAATCATATAAAAAAATAACATAAATAAATAAAAGACCAATAATTATTATCATTGTCAATAATTATTATCAAGTCAAACAGGAGAAATCAACAGATTTTACAGTGCAAGTACTGCAACCATGGCCACTTTAAGGCAATGAGAAACTAAACACATGTATATTGCAAAACGAAAATGATGCATTCTAAAGTGTATAAATTCTAGCACATCCAAGCTACATTGTATTTTCTTCAATCAAAGACTTCAGAACTAGTCAACTAAATTTGTCTTTCTCTCGAGAGCAAGTTGAAATGCTATTGTCTTGTACTCTACACTGATTGGCTCAAATAACCATAAGTTGAAATGCTATTGTCTTGTACTCTATACTGATTGGCTAAAGTAACCTTAAGTTTAAATGCTATTGTATTGTACTCAACACTGATTGGCTCATATAACCATAAGTTGAAATGCTATTGTCTTGTACTCAACACTAATTGGCTCAAATAACCATAAGTTGAAATGCTAATATTGTCTTGTACTCAACACTGATTGGCTCAAATAACCATAAGTTGAAATGCTATTGTCTTGTACTCTGTTATTTCAAATATACAGTAATTAAGTTATTAACATAACATTGATTGGCTCAAGTAACCTTAAGTTTAAATGCTATTGTCTTGTACTCAACACTGATTGGCTCATATAACCATAAGTTGAAATGCTATTGTCTTGTACTCAGCACTGATTGGCCTACGTTTTCCTGCTTTGATCAGTGGTCTTTCGGCGACCATATTTGTTTTCGTCACACAAATTCATGACTCGAGCTGCCTGTGACCGTCAGTTTTGGCACTTTTTCGACAATAGGTATAATTGTGTTCATCGGTTTGAGAAATGAACTGAGAGTGAGATCCGTAAGATATTATTGCCTTTTTTATCAAAATACAACTTTGAAAACATCAACATGCTAAAAACCTGCAGTACACAATCTGGCGCCATTGCATTGTGTCAGGAGTCGGTCAGCCAGCTAGACTATGTCAGTAATGTCATATTTGTTGATTTCATGTAACTTCCGCGGGTCCCTGCTAGTTATTATTATTACAAGTGGGTTCCGCTAACGATAATCATACAATGGTTTCCACCCTCCCCTCTTATTTTTGTAAAATTTGCAGATCTTATAAACTAATTGCGATTTTGAGACGCCGATACCGAATTATATTGCCGGCCAGTTGGGAGAAAATATATTTCGTATTGGGCGGAGTCGCGCAGCGACGAAAGGCGCCTAGTATATCTATGGTAACGGTTTCATGGCTTGAGTGGAGAAAACTTTCGTGATGTGTTTTGAAATCTCTTCAAAAATTGTGAAAATTGTACTTTTAGCGGATAAGAGTTCTGACGAAAACTGCAATGCCAACCTTACTTTTAGGATTGAATAATTCTTATATTGTAATTCACAGTGTTTTGAAGGTGAAATTGTAGAAATCTTGCTGTTGAACAAATGACTTTTGAACTTGACCTGGAACCCATGTAACTGCAAGGGCTCGCGCAAGAGCCAATCAGAGGCTGTTATATTGTTATATTGGCATCTCAAAAGTAAACAAAATGATCAGTGAATCGTGATACTAAACAGCTTTTTAATAGTAGTTTTGTTTTATTAGATATTTTATGTATTAGATAAAGAATGAGTGGCCGATCTTTATCCGATTTACAAACTCGAGCTGAAAGCGAGAGTTTGTAAATCGGATAAAGATCGGACACAAACTCTTTATCTTACTTATCAAACGTCTAGATGTAGAGAGTCATGTTTTCAGTAATTTTGGTGATACAACTTATTTTGGCCGAGAAAATCGAAGCCAAAGTTTACGTAAATCAGGACGAAATCTGTATCAGATTTAAAGATCACTTATCGGTCAGTGATTTCATTTGTTTTTGCTTCATGAATTATGAATGAGTTTGATAAACTATTTTAAAGGTCTGTTCATTAACTTTGATTCTAATCAACATATCACAGGCCTGCTTCAACATTTTGTAGAAGATGAATCATGGTTGGTCGCTTCATTCAAGGTTGAGATCAGTAATAATTATCAAGATATAAATAACAGTGGACCTGGAGATTGAAACCCTACATGTAGGTCACCTGCATCCAATAACATTCAACATGTGAGAGATGTTGAAACTGTTTGACAGGGGTTTATAGGATTAATCTCTTATGAATTGGATATGTTTTAATGTAAAGAAACTTCATCTTATATTTTGAAGAACATACTCAGTAACTTATTAGTAACAGTAAAACAATATTGATAACTCTGAGAAGAAAATGCATCAAATTGTCAAAATACTTGTGAATTTTACATTTTAATGAAGAAAGAAATGTGACAATTCCTAAGACGCTTTCCTGAGACACAAAAATAGTCTGTACACTGAAATAAACTGCTCACATATGTACACTGTAATAATAATAATAATAATTTACATTTATAGTGTGCAGGCTGCATGAATATATCATCACCTGTGCATCACAAAATTAACTATTAAAAACAGAAATATACAATAATATAAGAATTGAGCTAAAACCACAGTAAAACTATAATAAGATAAAATTAAATGAATAATAAAATAATTCTAATAGATCTTAGTTAAAAAAAGCTGACTTAAATAAATGTGTTTTCAACACATTCTTAAAATTATCCAAGGCTCTACAGTTACGAATACTACATGGTAGCGAGTTCCATAGTTTAGGGGCAGCAGCACAAAAGGCCCTGTCCCCCAATGTCCTCTTTGTTCGCTCTCTTGGTAACTCAAGGAGAAGTTCATCATTTGATCTTAAAGAATATTGCGATGCACCCTTACTGATAATTAAATCATTTATATATTCAGGCGCTAGCTCGTGAATAGCTTTAAATGTAATTACTAGTATCTTAAATTTAATTCTAAATTGCTAAAGAATTACTTAAGTATATATACAAAATAAAAATGTCACTCTTTAATTCAATGTAAGAATTTGTTTCTAATAAATTGCATATGAAGCTTTTGAGCAACAAGTCAAAAATTTACTGATCAGCTCTGTAAATAAAACATCTTCAGATTCAATATACAAATGTAGAGCAAGTGTTCAGATTATGTGTACAAGAATATGTTAAAGAAGTACATGTATGGTGTAACTCACAATTAAATAAACCTACCCACATTGAAGCACACATAGAGTCCTTTAACTCCACAGGCATGGCTAAAGAATATCTCTTATCCAACAATAAACCTCTCTTAGCATGGCAAGCAATTGGTGAATAATGATTGCTGGTGTTGACCACAGCCCTTATATAATGTGTCTAAAACTTAATTAAAGAAACCTATGAGCAGGTTCTTAAAATACATGTCAAAAGAAAATGATGACTGCACTTTGTCAAGGAAAATACTAAAGAAACTTATCAAATTAAAAGAATGCTTAAGAAAACATTTGAATTAATCAACAGCAGTGTTTTCAATTCAGGTGCTAGCCACTATCAGTTTAATGGTGGAAGTTTAATTGAAATATTCCTTTTTAGACAATATATGCACCTGATGCCTAAACAAGCCATAACACAAATATAATCTAAAAAGTAAGAGCTTATAAATAGGGGCAGACTTATGTTGCTGTGGCTTTGGCAACTCTATGGGGGTTTAATACAGCAAAATGTAATCACTTAAAAACACTAGGAAAGTGGATTTTAAAATTTATGGATTTTGTAGCTTGAAACACCCACAAATCAATTATCAAAATAACAATGCCAAACTTTAAGAGGTTTTTTAAGATGGATTGAAAAGTTTACTATTTTTGATTCTAAATGTTTCAGCAAATCAAGTTAGCAACAGGAAGTGCAGCTGCATGCTCTATATTTTCTTCAAGTTAAAAACATAAAATCATGTGACTGGGTGCAAGCATGTATATGTTTCGACTTAAGTAAAGCAGCTACATGTAGTTATACACTGTAGGTAAAAATAACCTATTCTGGTAGAGAAATATGTGCAATATTTTGTGAATATTTGAATATAATTAAGCCTTTAAACTACATGTATTTAACTGATGGGAAATACTTTACCGTCAGTATTTGTTGGTTCTTTTAACAACCCTAAAATGTGAAAAAAATATAACCACCAGCACCCCCCTCCCCCCTTAATCCCTCAAAACAATATTATTATAACTTGCACTGAGTGTAGTTCCAATGAGATTTAAGGAATTCTGCAAGAATTGGCATTCATTATACTTCACTTGAACGAAAATGAAAAGAAATGCATTGATACAATTTTAAAAATGAAAAAAAACATTAATACAGCAGGCACCCACATTACTTATAATTGAATTTTATATGAATTAAATACCTGTGAGTGAGAACTGCAATAAAGTACTTACATTGTAGTTGGTCATTCCGGTATTGTTAACAAAACAATATTTTAATGACAGTAACTTAACTGTAGATCATACATGTACTGAGCTCCTATAGATGAACATGTACACTGTAATTAACTATTTTCCAGAAATTACGAGTTGGATGCCAATGATTGCACTGAACATGAAATCAATATAATCGTATACCAAAATGTTCTAACTAATATCTGCTCTGTGTTGCATGTGGAGGTTCAAAACAAATTTAAAATATGATGCACTCCATGTTGACTCCATCTAGTCTGACATTATAGATTAACTAGTTAATTTTAACTGTAATGAATTCAATTCACTCATATACATGTAACATTTTTCATAGATATATTTTTTTATAAATGCACATCATTTCTAGAAACAAAATGTACAGTCATAGAGAAGTATATATTAAGGTTAATGTTTAGACTGATTTTTAGCACTTCCTTGGCTTTAATAGCACAAATGAAAATATAAAAAGCCATGTTCTTAATAAGTTTAGTCTTTTCCTTATGCTAAAAAGGATATAGACTAGTCCAGACATAAACCATTTTTGTGATATTTCATTTGAAATTTGATTAAAAAGTGGCCTATTACTTTTGTCGATGAACAATATACGGTGAGAATAAAAGTGAGACTTCCTGAATAACTACATTAATTTTGTACCTGTAAGCTTCCCAGTAAATAAATAAATTATAAAAAAATAACCATAACATGGAAATTGTAATTGGACTTTTTAAATACACTGGCTTATCTGTATCTCTCCAAAAAAACTATATTTTAAAATGGCTTTAGCAGTACCATAATCAAGTACTCATACTTGAGAATTACACTGATGAAACCATGAATCTTTGATGCCATCTATCTACAGTTGTATACTGTTTATTGTGAAGGTGTTCAATACAATAGAAATACTGAAATTAAGAGTAGAAAATTGTTCCATAGAATTTTGAAAATACATGCAATAGCAATGATAAACTCTGACATAAATATTAAACTGTATATAGCATATTCAACTAAACTTTAACACAACAAAATAATCCAACAATTTAAATGCCTGAAGTATTGTTCTGACAGCAAACAGCATTGTTTTTGTACGTGAGCCCCTCTTGTTCAGAAATTTAACCTTTAAGCTGAATATATCTCTTACATTTACAGGTGTAGGGTTAAGTTGGGGTTCAATATGCCCACCATTGAATTAGAGAATCAGCTACGTGTAGACCAAGAATTGCCAGTTTTTACCAATAAAAAATCAAACTCTACCAGAAAAAAAGGAGAGGCTGCTGTTTTTTGCAATGGCAAAATTCAATTTTTGCCGACCCATTGGCAAACACTCTATGTGTTTGTGTGTGTACATACATTGTACTACATTAATAATTTGGACATTTTTACAAACATCTTCCAATGTGCCCAAGTGTTTTCAAAAGCAATATTTGTTATGACTTGAAAAAATATTTTTGTTAGTAATGCATGATGGTTCTGCACTGAAAAATGTTTTGCTGGTACAGAGTACCAGCTAACATCAAAGCAGATTTTGCAGTTAATCTATCATAATTTTTAAACGTCTGTAAAATTTCAAATTTCACAGTAGATTTAGAACTTTAGTTATTTTAATAAAATGCAAACACTTTTTGGGTTCAGATTTTAGATTTTATCTAGTGTCTGTCATGTGTCTGTCTGTGTGTATGTGTTTGAATATTCCAGTGTTCTGATTGGTTGAATAACCTGGGAAGGGGGGGGGGAGTAGCCTGGAGGGAATTAACCCCTAAAAGATACGATGAGCATCCTCACCTCTTTTATATGGGAGTCTTCTCCCTCCCCCCTAGCCAGTGCTATGCAGACATATTTTTTCACTCTCATAAATTTGAAGAAAAAAGTAACATCTGCTTACCCGAGCGCCTAATTAGTTTCCAATATGCACACCTCATTGCGTTATGGACCAATCAGATTTTACCTTCCATATCCTGGAAAGTGACGTAATGTTGCATTTAAAAGGAATTCAGACAATACATTTGCCATTGACCAATCATAGGAGAGTGTTCACTGGCACACTAATTCACTAACATTCTAATGCTGGCTTTGATTGGGCAGAAAAATAAAACAAACGTGCTGACGTCATGCTTGCATATTGGAAACTAATTAAGCGCTTGTGTAAGCAGAAGTTCCTCTTTTCTTTGAATTTAAGAGAGTGAAAAAATATGTCTGCATAGCACTGGCTAGGGGGAAGGAGACTCCCAGATAAAAGAGGTGAGGATGCTCGTCGTATCTTTTAGGGGTTAAAATTGCGGGATTTGATATCACTTTGTTCAATTTACTGCCCCTTAAAGGTCAGTAAAATACAGTTAATGGAACCTGAGCCAACAGGTCATCAGTCACGCTAAACATCTACATATATAAAGTTCAGAGACTTTAGCATTGGTATTCTTGGCTTTCACGTGACGTCACAGGCCTCTCCAAATATGGACGGCCGCCATGTTTGTGCCCCTCAGAGTGTGAAATTTATTGTGATCGTAGGCCACTTCTGTAGTACTTTCCCGTTTTTATCGACATTAAGCATGAATTCGTCCGAGAAAATCAAGAAAGACGAGCTAGAAAGGCACAGCAAGAATATACCAGCGCTCTCCAAGTATGCTTTGGCCTTGGAAAGCCGCATTAAGCTGCGATATCTCGAGAAAATTTCGGTGATAGGAATCGACCCGGCCATTATCCCAAGCGATGAGTTCGATCCCGAATGTTTGCCGCCAGTAGAACAGTCGGATTTGTTCAGTTATTTGGTCCTCCAAACAAGCTATTACACCAATGACCAATTCAAGAGCTACAAGAGTTTGGAAGCATACAATCAAGTGGTATCTGGTTTTGTGGCTTCGGTAAAAGGGAAGGTGATCGCCGGAAAGCACGTTGTTGTAGCGCGCATTAGACACTCACAACGAATGAACGACCCTCTTGTGGACGTGTGGCTAATAATCGGGACTGATGGAACCATTCTATCTGTGCATTGTTTAGGATGCAAAGCAGGGTTGGCAGAATCTTGCTCGCATGTTGCGAGCGTTCTATTTTACATTGAATGTTGGACACGAATCAATAGGAAGTTAGCGTGCACGCAAGTAAAGTGTACATGGATGCTTCCAACTTATGTGAGCGAAGTTTCTTATGCGAGGATAAAAGACATCGACTTTACTTCGGCTAAAAAGCTGAAAGAAAACATAGATAGTGAAATAGATTCATTTGATGGAAGCATAAGCTCACAAGAACGACCCACTAGTGCTACTGGTTCACAAAAGCAAACCCCGACACCTCAAGTTTCAGCAGCGGAAATTGTGACATTTTATGACAAGCTGAACCAATGCAAAACAAAGGCTGTGGCGTTAAGTTTAGTCAAGAAACATGCCGATCAATTTGTGTCAAAAAGCCGCAACGTCCCAGTACTAACGGATCTCTATGAACCAAGTAATTTAGACCTCGAATATCCTGATCTTTTGCGCAAATGTTTAGATGTACATGTCAATATTTCTGATGAGGATATCGAGACGGTTGAGAAAGATACAAGGTCACAAGCAAGGGGTCCAGGCTTTTTTAGGCATCGAGCTGGACGGATTGGTGCATCTGTTAGCGGCGCAGTATTCCACAGCAACCTTGCACAGCCGCCGCAATCACTGCTGAAGTCAATTTGTTACCCCCATTTGTACAAAGTGAACACAAAGGCGACAAGGCATGGGTGCAAATATGAGGAACCTGCCATTAAGGCTTATGAGGCACACATGAAGGGAAATCATGTTAACTTTCAGATTCAGCGATGTGGCCTGTTTATCAATAAGCAGTACCCTTTTATCCATGCCACACCTGACTTTTTTATGTCTTGCGATTGTTGTGGATTGGGATGCGGGGAAATCAAATGTCCAGTTTCTATAATCGATAATGACTTTGACGAGTATGCCAATAAAAAGAGTGCGTGTCTGGAAAAGGTGGATGGGGTCTTTAAGTTGAAGAAAACGCATAATTATTACCACCAAGTCCAGCAACAGTTATTTACTCTTCCAGAGAGGAAATACTGTGACTTTGTTGTTTGTACATTTGATGTGGAGGGCAATGCCCATTTACTATGCGACCGAATTAGTCCTGATATGGAACACACAAGTACTGTTATGGTGAAACTACAATCGTTCTGGAGAATATGCATTCTCCCTGAGATCCTGGGCCGGTGGTACACAAGAAAGTGCGATGTGGTCATAAAGGCTCCAGGGATTGATAGCATCTGCTTTTGCAGAGAGCAGAGCAGTGCAGATGATGTTTCCTGTAGCAACCCAGGGTGCCCTTATGGACGATTTCACAAGGCATGTTTGGCAATAAGTGGAGTACCAATGAAGAATACCTGGTACTGTCCCCACTGCAGCAGGCTACCAGAGTTTAAGCGTGTGGCCAGGAAGGCTACATCAGCCAAAGGGAAAGCACTAGTGAACCAGGCTGCCATGCTCTGCACCAATATTTGTCTCTGCAATGCAAAACCATCTCCAGGAGACAAATTGGTTGAGTGTCACAATACTGGGTGTGACCATGGACGGTACTTCCATATTAGTTGTTTGGGGCTGAAAAGGATGCCCAATAATTCTAAAACAACATGGCAATGCAAGGCCTGCAAAGGGAAAAAGACAAAGCCATCTACTTCTTTTACTTCTTCTGCGTCACCGACAGTGTCGGCTGCTACTGGTGAGTTGAGTGATTCGAGCGGTGATGAGGACAATGTTGTCATTACTAACAAAACAACAGGACCAATTGATAAATTTGGAACTCTTGCACATTTGGTGGATGCTGATTATGACCTTATCAGGGATCCTGGAGGTTGGCTTTCTGGTGACATTGTGCAAGCTGCACAAGTGCTACTACAGAAAGTCAATCCATCAGTTGAGGGACTGCAGCGCCCAACACTAGGGCGCGTGCGAAACTTTGATGTAGTTTCAGCAGAATGTATCCAGATTTTGCATTCTGGTACAGATCACTGGGTTTGCATCAGTTCTGTGGGTTGTTTGCCTGGCATGGTAAACCTTTATGATAGTTATTATGATGATGCTATTAGCCAGGAAATAGAAGAACAGGCAAATGATTTGCTTGGTGGACATTTAGTTTCACTGGACTATGTACCTGTACAGCAGCAGAGAAATGGTAGCGACTGTGGTGTTTTTTCCATTGCATTTGCTACGTGTTTAATTTTTGCAACTGATCCAAGGCATGTAACATTTGATATCCCTAGAATGCGCCCACATTTATTGCAATGTTTGCAAAATGGATCAATTAGCATGTTCCCCATCTTTTAGTATAAATAGTTAATGGTTCGAATAGAGTGCAAATGATATATCCGTGAAATACAAATTGCACATTTGTACAATTTAGTGGTTTATGCCTAGCTGATTTTTCACCTATTTGTCTGTCTAGACGAAATTGACTATTTACAAAATTGTACAAATTTGTGCAATTTTGTGGCACTAATGTTTCACAGATATATTGTTTGCACTCTATGTTACATAGGCATCTGAACAAAGTTTTTGTACTCCTGTGAATTAGCCATAGTTTTATTCTAAAATCCACAATTACTTTTAATTGTACATTTATTTTTATTTTATTTAGTTGGTTTTTACTGCAAGAAGGTGGAATTATTTATTATTATAATTAACAGTTGGATCTCAGGGTCTGTCTACAAAAAGACCTTGTGCTGCTATTTCTCTGTACTATTATTTACGAAATAGCACACATTTTTCCATGTACCATGTGATGGTACCACACATAAAATTATCATGGGAGAATGGCTAATTATGTGGGAATACGAGCCCCTTTGGGAGTGAATATTTCCACAGTTTTTTGCCGTTCAACCAGTTTTCACATCATGTTATGGTAAAATGAGAAATGTGTGCTAATTTCTTTTATGAAATAGGCCAGCCATGTACCTCCCTGGATTTTCAACCAATCAGAGTGTACATACTGGGCAATTTTTGTTTGCTTCAGTGAAATATCAGGGCAGGTTTGACAAGACAGGGTTTGTATTTTGGCGAGACAAGGTTGAGAAGCCCTGATATTTATCGGAAGAGAACATCAATTGTACTATAATATTTTATTATTATCCCACTGACTTGAAGTTTGTTTTCACCGGGAAGCCATTCATTGGTTTCTTCACAAAACTTTTCCCCATCTTTTCTTTTTTTGTTATAGTTATGCTTGTGCAACTGTCCATGATATCAGGAAAATTTCTCTCACTTCTGATTGGAATACAAGGTTTAGTGGGATAATAAAACATTATATTATAACACTAGAACAATTGAAAAAAATCCTAATCAAATGGTACAATTGGAGGACAAAAATTTACAAAAGCAGAGCATACCGTTATAATTCTGTCAATTATAGGTACCTGTACCTCTGCAGGTCCAGTTGAACGACAAACTAGGTAGTCTGTGGGAATAATTCCTTCTAAAATAGTGTACTTTCTGCGCAGTAGTCCAATCACTCTTTCGACGTGAATCCTGACATTCGCAATTCCCCTCGACCTTTCTACATCCACTGGGTCTAGCTGGGCTTTCCCTTTTGTAAATGCTGGTATAACAAGCTTCCCTTGCTTTAAACCAACACTTTCAGCAATGGTAAAGCCCCTGTCAGCCATCACTGTGTCCCCTGGTACCAGTTTGTCCAAAAAACCACAGTTCTCTGTCAGGAATTTGTCAGATGTGCGACCACCCCAAGCCTCTGATACAAATGAGATGGATCCTTGTGGTGTAATGCCAATAAGCACTTTTATCGTATTATGGTGCTTGTATGACGAAAAGGTCTGTGCACGCGCCATTAGATTTGAAGGTTTCTCCACAAACACCTCAAAGCAGTCAATAATAACAGTAACTTTCCGTCCAAATGTGTACTGAAAACACATAGGCATAGTTTTCCACAAGCTCTCTCTGTCAGGCCATGTAACAAAACACGACAATCTAGTATCTAAGACTACAATCCAGGCAGTAAATATCCTTGAAACAGTAGAAAGGGAAACTAGAAACCGGTAGGCCAGATCTTGGAAAGGCATGTTTAGCCGCAGTTTCATCACAACCATGATAAATTCCTGGAAGCTGTCCAGACACTGAGATCGACGAGATACATAGGGCGCAACATGTTCAAACACAACCATAAGTATTTCATATGAAGGGAGACCGGTATAAAATCTAACTTTATCGTCTGAGTTGAAGTATTCTTTGTTTGGGGCTTGATAAGTCTGATTTCTAAACATGTACTGAAACTCTTCAGTCTGTGTTTCAGCGATCTTTGAGTCGCGATATGTTGGCACGCTTCTAAACACATACTGCAATTCCTCGGTTTGCGTTTCGGCGTCCTTCGGTTCTATGGGTTCTAGCTCCGGGTCCAAATCCATTTCTACCTCTTCAGGTTCATTCCCAACGTCCATGAATTCAATATCCCGTACACGATCTCCAGCAACATCCAACTGCGTTCTCTTCGCTGCGGCTTCTATCTCTTGTTGTTCTGCGATTCGCTTTTTGCGCTCTTTTGTCCTCTCAGCTCTCGCTTCTGTCTCTTTCTGTCTACTTTCTTTCGCCTCAGCTTCCTTATATTCTTTCTTGCCGAGGTTCTGACTGGGTACCCAGTCAACATCATATCGATCCCAAGAAGCTGCAGGCTTCCCCGAAACGAAGTGACGGCCACATACCCGTTCGCTTTCGAGGATGTTTTTAGTAGCTGTATCTCCGCGGCTGATCGCCGAAATCCACAATCTTCTGCGTTCTCTCGTTCGTTCTCTTCGCCTTGATGAGTGCTTACTTTAGGTATTGAAGCAAAATATAGCTTATGTTTGCCGCTTTTCGACCCGCAACCAACGATAATACAGTGAACCATATTCGACTAAATCCTCTCACTTCGCGTCTTTGTTTACAGGTCGAGGGGCACAAATATGGCGGATAGCAACCGTTGTCAAGGCCGGGTCACGTGGGTGAAAGCCAAGAATATCCAAAGTCCAAGGTCGTGTTTTTCACTCAGAGTCCTATTCATGTCTGGGTTCTTACCGCTTAGTCCCTCATGCTATTTTCTATCATTACCTAGGATTGGTTTTAGCCTGTATGCCACGTCTTTAGAGCATTCATGTCGCTTCATGCGTGCACATGCTGTCTAGTTGCAGTACGGTACAGCTTATAACATTGGTTAGTTAAAAACCTCATGATAATAAATTATACTGTACTGTCTCGGTATAAAAGCTGGAACATTAAAGTATTGCTTCATATTCATCATTGTAAGCCCTCGCTGCATCGTCTGCAAAGCGCAAATAATTTCCCCCTCCCACCCACCCTGTAATCTGGGAGTTTGGCGCTTACGATTTAGTTTCTGTTGTTATATATTAATTGCAGATTACAAGATATTAAACTAGGGTCATCCCCTCAGTTGGCGGTTAAGTCTGTTTGGCGACTTCCCCAAGCGTAGTTTGCTTGTTGTTATGCTGCTGACGTAACTGCTACGTCATTTGTTTAGTGCGAGCTCTGCACTCGCGCGCGAGCCTCGTACGATTGCGTTGACCTGCCAATACCCTTGTCCGATCCAGCACGCGGAGTGCTGGGGAGATGAGTGAGGCTTTAAAGGTCTATTGTTATTGCTGCTAGTTTGCACCATGGAGGTCGTCACGCCAGACTTATCTTGTCATCAGTTGGGCATGTTCCCCCTTATACGCCACAAACAGTGTTGTTGTCTTATACTTTGTACAAGTGCTGGGGAGGGTCAATCTGTGCGAGGAGCGACATTAAAGGGTGTTTAGGATGGGCTGCATGCGCAGGAGAAATAAAAAATGCTGACTACATTGCTTGTGACACCGCTCTAGCGATGGCTGGAATTTTTCCCAAGCCTAAATGAATGCACATGATTAGCATTGCATTGGTAGTCTTATTATTGAGCACTATTAAACTCACTGTAACTTTTATTTGTCTGTATGTTTTGGAAAGGTATCTTTTAGGGGTCAAACAAAGCTTGGGCCATGCATGCCCAGATTGGTCTTTTTTAGGGGTTCAATTACAATTTCTCCACCACCTTGAATAACATCCCCTGTCCATCGATTTGATTGGTCAAACAAACTTTCTATCTGACTCTGAATTCAGGCCTATAGCTATGTTTCTCATCTCTCTTCTAATTAGGCTTGAAATCCACTTTAGACTGTAAATTACCTGCTCTCTCTCCTGCCCATTTGGCTAGGCACTACTAAGATCTGGATGTTTATGGAGTATTTCCTTAATAATAAAACATCTCTAACATCACACACCCAGTAGAAACACTATTTGAAATAGAGGGAAATTGTGCTACACAAGTCTTTGAACTATTCAAACTGTTGCAACATTGATTTGCATGTGAAATGGATTAAGCTAGCTGTTTCCTCTGCCATACAGCAAAGCGGTCTTTGTGTCAGTGCGATCCGGTATAAGTATTCCAAGCTTGACTGAAGTAGAAATATAATTCATTCAAAAGCTCAACAATTTATTTCAAATGTAAAATACTCACTATCTTAATGAGACGTCTTAATGAGACTTCAAAACCTCCCATTTTCATACTCTCTTTAATAGAGATTCTTACTTTGTTTAGTTAAAGTAACTCACTGGCACAAATAACCATATGAGTAGATGCCAAATTTCACAGGCTGCCAGTTATTGAATGGAATAAGTGTTCTTTTTAATTTAATTAAACGTTTACCTTTAACAACACGGGTACAAGTTATCACTACATGTATATATAGATGGCCATTTTCAGAAGCTCAAAAATACTGTTTTCCTCTCTATAATCTTGGAAAGAAAGAGAACTGGCTTTTATAATGGTCTGAAAATCAGGCTAATCAGCTTTATTTAAAACGGCATGGATTAGGCCTGGATCCAGCAAAGACTTTGATCGATTTGGCTATTCAACAATTTTGCTGTGAAGGTTAATTTGACTCTTCAAGAAAGCATAGATGCATTTAATAATTCCTGTTGAAAGCATTTCAGTTCACATTTTAACAGATTATGGGAAACAGAAAAAAAAACATTAATTTTAAACATGAGAGATTCTCCTTCTGCACTATTGACTCTTAAAATTATAACATTAATGCTCAGAACTGAAGTGTATCTTGACTTATTTTAATCAATAACTTATCATATTTAGAAACAAAACAAAATGGGGTTAACTGCGCTTTGTTTGAAAGACTAAATTCAGCAATTCTTTGCTGGAAGAAATATTAATATTCAACAACTGGAATCAAATCTCTCTTCTCTTGAAAGGACCCCCTAAAATATTGCTGCGAGAATCCCAACGAAGACCATTAGGAACAGTTTTGACAATTATGCGAAAAGTGCTTTGAGTTGGTCAGTCTCTAAAGTTGATCAAAATGCCAAGGTGTGAAGTTTTGAAATTGTAATTCCTGCTTAACACAATGAGATCACACAAACAACTTCTTATCAGAGTTCTGAATATTTGATTCCAGTTCTTGAATCTGAATATTTCTCCCAGCAAAGAATTGCTGAATTTAGTCTTTCAATATTACGAAGATCCTTTAAAGTGTGGCAATTAAACCCCATTTTGTTTTGCTTCTTTATATAAATTCTCATAATCTTTAGAGTAATGCTGCCAAAAAAAGTTTCGTTTTTGCTTGAATCCTTGAGGGCCTAAAACCTGTTGAAGTTTGTTAAAAAGGCAAAAGCTACCAGGCTCTTTTCACAACCGAGCAAAAGTACACTAATTATATTAGAAGCATTGACCTAGTACATCATGCATTGCATGAGATGCAAGATCAGGAACCCATACCCTGTAAGAATAGAAACTAGAACATGTACTAGTGAACAATGGCTTTTGTCTGATCTTACGTCACTTGACAAAGACCTCAAACTGTGCAGTCATGAAACAAAATCTTAAACCGTGATTGAGCCCAGTTGGCAAATGTAATCATTATTTAAAAATCTGGGATGATACAGATTTCACTTTTTCTTTTTCAGACTCCCTAACCAACTTCACACAATGTGAACTTTAATGGGAACCATGATATTAATTAAACACAAACGATATGAAGAGCCCTATTGATTTTACTAAAATTTTATCATTGTTATTTAACTAATGTTAACTGTTACGAGAAGTAACCCATATTGGCTTAAACAAGGTCAAATACAGTAACCACTTCTCATCCTCTCAAGTTACGAAACCTTAATGTTCTAAATATTGAATAATGAATGTACTTACACAGCTTCCAGATAGGTTTGGTTCCGAGTTCCCTAGTGATGGGTTTGCCCTCATCCGCACAAGATTGGATGTCTCATCAAAACGGGATGAGTGGAATGCAAAGCTTTCTCCTCTGTATCTTCCTCCAAAGTCATCTGAGAGACGATTGCGACTAAATCTGAAGTTCTTTGGAAGAGTTGAGGAGACAAAGACTTCAGATTGGGAGCCAATACTGCAGCTTCCAATTTCCAAGTCAGACTAGTGAAATAATTAGCATTGATTATTGGTTAGGAGAAAGGTTAGAAATGTTGATTGGCAAGCATTTAGTAAGTAATTTGATTATCAGCAAAACATGATGGATGCCAACATTTCCCAAATAATAATAAAAATATATATAATTTATACTTGCATGTCAGTTTTATACATTATCTGTATACCATGTTATGATTGTTACAGTATCCGTAATCATGTTAGCAGAAATAAACTTATTCAACTGGTCTCTAAGTGATGTGAACTCAATTTCTTCAAAACCTATTGTTATTGCTTTGCTACTACTCAGCTGTTATTATATATACAGTATAGAGCTGTATATCAGTTTTTAGTATCTGTGGGGTAAAAATTGGCATCCACCATTCAAAAGAATAAATTATTATTGTTAATTTACTGCAGTGTGTTACAGATTGTGTTACATTTTAATATAGTCTATGACTACCCTAATCTACATTATGTATTATTTAATTTTAATCAAAATGATTAGCAAATCATGAAAAGAATAGTGTATTATTTGTAAGAACATGTAGAAGACATAATGTATGTACATTGTATCAGCCAGCTGAACAATCATGTAATATCATCTATAATACCGGTATTATTATTATACTGTACATGTAGTCATTCAAATAATTAAGGAATACAGAATTAGTGTGGTTCTGTCTAACAAAATCATTAAGTAAAATTACATTAAACTTATAACCAAAAGAAACCGAGGTAATAACAAGTTATACCATGGCATGAGGGGTATATATATATTTATTTAGTGATTTAAATTGCACCACAAGCAGAGTGAAGATTTGTGGAAGTCCCGAGGCCGCTTCGGCCGAGGGACTATTAGAAATTTCCCCGAGGCTCAAGGGGCAATTTAAATCACTAATACCCCAAAATGCCATATATAGTATAAGTTTGTTATACTATGATCGCAGAGGAATGGAACAAATTGCTGAGAAGTTTTGTTTTCTTTGCCTAAACTAAAGATGTTGCAGTTGAGTTGCTTTCGAAAACGTTTTGGTTTAATACTTGACTGAGCACCATTTATTGAATGACCCTAGCTTCCCCTGGGGACAAGCGAGTTGTTCTTGAGAAGAATAGCAGTAAAACACAATGTAATTAATATGTGCTTGACTAAATATTCAAAGTCATACGTATATGGTTTTAAGTATCCAACATGGAAGTGGGTTTGAGAAATGAAGAGAAGAACATGCAGATTGAAATACATGTACATTATCCCACATGGATTACACTGCAGGTTATGATGAACACAGGTCAGTTTGGGTTCAATTCTTTTACCTGGGAGTGCAGGGCTAGTCTTGCCAGAGGGAAGCAGGAGTTGATGCTTTTGACCCTCTCATGTCCAGCCTGCATTGTCTTCGAAATTTCCCTCTTTCATAAAAATGCAGGGGAAATTTAGAAATATGCATTGTCTCGAAATTTCCCACGCAATGCATATTTCTAAATTTCCTCTGCATGCATAATGAGGGAAATTTCGAAGACAATGGCCCTGACTAAATTTCCCTGCCATCAGGGAAAATTAGTGGTTAAATGTGCCTTGGAGAACAAAAGAATCCAAGGCGATCATGGTATATAATTACATTTTCTACATGGCCACAATACAGCTTTGAATTAATGAAGCATTGGGACATGGTCAAACCACGTCCACTGGCCATGGTTCGACCATAGTATGACTGAGGTTGTTTTAATTGACCACTGTAAAACTGTAGCTAATTAACTTACCAAAGTTGCAGCTATGTTTTCTTCTATTTAGCAAGTTTAGAGAACTTATAAGTTTGGGTTCCAACTCAGAGAGAGAAATAAGCTTATTCCAAGGCTCTCTGGCATGCTACATTGTAAGTCCAGGAATATTAGAAATGTTTATGCCATTAGCAAGTGAGAGTGACACAATTTCAACTATCCCGATAACTTGTTTCTGTGCATATTTTTTTACATGCATCTTCATGGATACAAAACAGCCAAATTTAAAGTGGCTAATGTCATTGTGAGATTCAGTAAGTAACCTTTAGTTACAATGTATTTCTTAATTTCACTGTCAACATCACACAATTGAAGACATGGTAGTAGGTAACTGATGCAACACTGTGACTGTACACGTAGTAATGACACTATTACAGACACCAACAATAATTTAATACTAAAATTCTGATAAACTTGATTCGATTTTTCTCTGAGTACTCTCTTGGATTTGTGTATTATATTTTTATGGTGAGAGTCCTAAGAGAAGATCACATGTGATTTGTAACAAAACCACTGCAATTTAGACATCTGCTTTCTTCACCACACTACAAGAAACACATACATCGTACAGTCACAATGTAGGCTGCACAATCTATAGCATAGATCTATGCCATCAGCCATATTACATAAAGATGCAACATACATAGTGTATGGTCCTGTATATATGTACATTGTATGTAAACCACTGACAATAAAGTGTCCACAGGGTACAAAAAAGGTACAGGTGGCCATGAATGAAAGTAGTAGCCAGTATTAATTTTGCATTTTTTCTTCCACATATAAGAGGCCCAAATTGTACATGTACATTGTATTAAGTAACTGGCAGTGAGAAGGAGAATGAGTGTGGTACAAGAGTGTATCACAGTCACAGCTAGCTAATAACTGGAGTGGCCTGCTCTAGAGCACTATACATTTAATCACTCACGTAACTGACACTGTTATGAATGGAACTGAAAAGAGGCTGTGGAACATTAGCTGCTGGCTAAAAACCTCTCTGTGTGTGACCACTCATGCCTGAGGGAAAATATTTTGGGCCAACGACTCAACTTTCATACAATTGTGTACAGTATACTTGCAAGCCTGTTAGGCTGGGCTGGCCAATTTAATTACATCAAATATATGACAGAAAAAAATAAACTAGGGTTAATTTCCTATTAGTCCTAAAGTCAGCTTCAATGAAGCCTTTGCATTATTATAGGACTCTGAACATGAATAACATTGAAGAAATAGACTTAAATGTAAGTACCTGTAAATATAGAAGTACAATTATTGTTAAGTAGATAATTAGTGTACATCTATGTAGTGTAACAAATCAATGTACTCTAAATATAGTACAAGCTAAATTTACCTGTATAGACACATAATATATACATGTACATCCTAAAGGTTCTAAGAATTTTTCCAAATGATCATTCTCTGTTAGCCTTCTCCTAATCAACAAAACCCCTATTGGCAACTAACTGATTTGGCTAATATAATTGTGCATCCAAAGAGTAGCACAGGAGGGAGGTAAGTTGATAAATAACAACTGACACTTAACTGTGCAGTAATGTCATGTTGTTTAATACTCTCTCTACAGATTCGGATTTGCATAGTTGGAGAAAAACTATCCCATGCTTGCTAACAGTGTGTGTTAGTTTTTGACATGGAAATTTACAAAATGCAGTGTCTGCTCTTATGTACAATGTAGATATCGGCTGGAAATTGTTTTCTAATCTGCAGGGGTTTAAAAATAAACATACAGTCATGTACCTTTCATTGAAAACATCTAAATTTAATGCACTGCATTATCTGTGTGCAAGTATCTGCATGGCTACTGCCATTACGACAATATTACAGGGCTCAAAATAAAATAAAAATTATATAGTTGCAAAATGCAACTAGTTGTGATGATTTGGTTGCAAGTTCAAATTTTTTAGTTGCTAAAAACAGAATCCAGAGGCTTGACAACAAAACGCTGTGCCTGTGATATCTTTCTAAAAGATATGGTGCATGATTTTGCTGAAAATTTGAAAACACCTCAATGAAGTATAACACACGATTCATTTACTTATTCATTTATTTAGGCAAAAACTCCTTGCCAAATTTAATTTGTGACTGCTGGAAAAGTTATAGTCGCAAGTAATAGTACGTAATTGGTCACATTTGCAACTGTATTGGTCACAATGTTAAGCTCTGTACAATGTCTTTATATGCATTGGGCAGTTCCACGTCACGGACGTTACATCTCAGACAAGATTTTCAACCTATTTATTTCTCTAGATAAATACCAAATGACAGTTTGCCAAATTTTCAATATCATAACTCTTTACCAGAATACAGTAATACTTAAAATAACATGAGTAAGAATTTGGACATTTTATACATTATTAAAATGCAAGAAAAAGCACTGTCACGGACGTTACATGGAAAACAACCAATATTCCAAGAAGAAATCTTCAAAGTTAACTTGCTGTGAGATGAGATGGTACACCAGGCTAGTTTTATAATTTGAAGTATGCAGGTAGTGGATAGTTATTTCTTCAGTACCAAAATATCATCATCACCTTCTTTACTTTTGGCTGAGGGGAGGAAAACCAGTGTCACGGACGTTACATCATTTGTCACGGATGTTACACGTGCAAAATGGCCTAACAAGGGTGGTGTATAATATGAACGTTTTAGGATGTCCAGCAATAAAACAGCTGTAACAAGCGTTCGTAAACCCTCTTTGATAATATTATGAGTCCAGGACATTTTTTAAGTTTTACCGGTATCTAACATTTTATTTAGTAAAAAAATAATTTATAACCATCCAAATAATTAATATTTATCCAATTTGGTGTAATTTTTGTTGATTATTTAATATTACATGTACTTTGGGTTCCCCCTGGTGAAGCCAACGAAACAATGCAGCTAATAATGCTATATTTTATAGCCCTGAGGTATCCAGACTTCATGAAACCTTTAAGTTGCCCTTATAACTCCATTTTCAAATTTACCATAATCCCCTCTCTCGTATGGAACTGCCCCAAAAATGTTATACAATAAACAGGTCAGATGCACAAATGATATCAAAAGGTCTAAGAGCTAACCGCCTTTATACATGTAGCTCAGTGCTTAAGCTCTGGGAATAAAAGAATAATAATTCTGGAATGATTTAAAGACAGAAAGGTTGAAATATACACATACACAAGAAAATGACAAGGAAAGTTGTAACCATATTTGAAGTTGTGATTATTAGCAGTTGGCAATTGTCTTGGAATGACAACAATCTCTTCTGAAGATGTTTTACTTCAAGTACATGTAGGAGCATTTACATGTACATGTACATGTATGAACGTTTTCCCCCAAAAAGGCAAAGTTTGGGATGCACCCTACATGTATATCAATAATGTACATTTTTCTATGCCAGGTACAATAATGTACATTTGTAGCACTGTAAGGAGATAGGGAGAGGGGTAGCAGAAGGAAGTGATAAGGGGGAGGACAGAAAAATAGAGGGGAAAGGTGGGTTTACTTTATTATAAGACAAAAATTCCCTAGAACTTTAAAAAAATTCACTGTTCATATAAATTTACCTAGTTCAAAAAAGCATTCCCTTATTCAAAAAAGGTTACAGGGGCTGTGATGCAAAACGTTTTTGTTTTATGAAAAAAAGCTACTAAAGTGTCCCACCCCTCCCCTTATTAAATGTTATATGATGTCATGTAAGTACATGTACTGCCTCAGAACATGTGTGGCCGTTTTGATATTGATCTCCAATGTGCATCTACACACTTTATTTCTTACATTCTTTGGAACAGAACACTTTAACTCAACTGTAAGTCTCCAACATAGTTCTAACAGACTCATGAATACAGTCCTGGGCCCGGTTGTTCAAAGCCCGATTAGTGCTAATCCAGGGTTAATTTCCATGACAACCAATAGGTTCTGTGCAGAGTTAATCCAGGATTAACGCTAATCGGGCTTTGAACAACCCGGCCCTGGTCAAAAGGGTTGGGTGCAACATAAGAGAAAAATGCAAGAGAATCAAGCGTTAGAAGTGTCAAATCTGGATAAAATAAGTGCACAAATTTACACTGGACTAAACAAAGAGCTGCATCTAATACACCTGCAAGTGTTGTATCCAACTACACCATGCTAATGTCTGAGGGAGGTCTCGCAAACAATTACGTGTGTACTGCCCTCCAATATCCTTATTGGTGAAATGTCAAGTCAAACTCCTGTATTGATGCATATAGAGACTGTCTCAACATTATGGAAGCTGTATTTTTTTGCACCCTGAGCAGGTGCATGATGTACACTATAGTACTGAGCACAATTTGCTATGATTTTCATCACAATTTAACAGAAAATTTTAAATATTAGATAGTTTATTAAGAATAATTGGTTTAGAAGCAATTTACAGAATTCACGACCATGTTGTATCGGAGATACAACACTATACCACTCATTCAGTAAACAGTACTTAAAAATACAGCTGGGATTCATGATATACATGTACATGTATAAAAACAAGTCATGACAAACATGTGCACTTCTCATTTATTGTCTTCATTAATGCCTGATAATGTCTGATAAAGAACAATAATAAAACGACTCTGTTTTTATAAATTAAATAGACCCTGTTTTTATTTTATTTTATTAAATTTCAGTCTTCCCTTTTAACAGTCATTTTGTGCAATAAAAAAAACATTTGGAGCACAAACATTATTTAAATCATTGTCGAAGTTATACATATACCGTATTATATCACGTATAAGCCGCACCTTTTTGACTTTCAGATTTTGAAAGTAACAAAAAAATTGCCACAAAGTTGGGGGTGTGGCTTATATGCAATGACCGTAAACAAAGCCATATGAACAACAGAACTGGCACATTAAATTCACAGAACACGAGTGTCAGCAAGATTTCAACTCAAACTCCTCTCCTTCGCTTTCCAAAGAACACTAGCTGTCCAGTTGGCTGTCATCTTCTCTGCTAACTCCTCGAATGGTTCCTAGTGTTGTTCAAGGCCTTAATTGGGTCTTGGAAGCCTTCAAATTTTCAAATAAAGTATAATTCTCATCGAGTTCATATTCAACTTCGGAGCTCGATCACACTCGATCAGATGTTTGAGAAAACTCTCGCCCCAGGCCTCCTTGAAAATTCAAGATGGCGGACCATGGACTCAGACACGTGCTCATACATGTATACAGTGTAGTTTCGCCAGAAAATCTTACTTTCTTGTGCGCTTAAATGAATGAAGTTCCTTAAATATGTTGTTGGTTAATGGGTGAACAACAAAAGACAGCAGGTTAAAATATACACAAGAAAGGACAAGGAAATTTGTAACCAATTCGTTGTTGTGATATGACAATCTCTTATGAAGAAGTTTTGCTTCAATTACGGGCATTTATGAACTCGAACACAAGACTACTCTCACTGAATTTTGTGGTGCAGCTTATACACAAGGTTTTTCCTTAAACGTTTTGGGAAAAGCAGGCTTCTGTTTATCAGGCTGAAGTTAGGGGTGCGGCTTATACGTGAGGTGCGGCTTGTTGTACGTGATAAAATACGGTATGTAATTTTCAAAATCATGCGACAATTTTTATGCCATTAAATTAAATTAATATTTTAATTGATCTTTGTTGATTTAAACATTTTGTGCTTATCATGTGATCATCATGTGATCATCATGTGATCGTAAGCCTGTGGTTTCAAGAGAGTTGGGCTTTGATTAGTATTCAAGTTAGTTGGTATTTCACGTTGGTTGTTATTCAAGTGGTCTATACATGTATATTTCAAGTCAAGGAATTCAGTTGTTAAGAGTTTAAGTTTGTAAACATGGAGTACAGTATAATATAGTCAACTGATCAAAGAGTGATTTGGATCTTATGCACATGGGTTAACCAAACATATGTACATGTATAATTATCCTATAAATGTTATACAGTGAGTGTCATGTATTTCAGCCAATCTGAGCTCAACTTCACAATGAAATACAGGGCAGTACAATATTTCAAGATTTTCAATGAAATACAGAGTGGTATTTTATGGATACAGTCATGTAGATCAGGGCAATTGTCTATCATTATACATGTATAAATTTCTCTGTATGAAAGAAAGTTGTATTCAGGAGCTAACAAATTTCATGTAGATTGTCTTATTTATTTCTGATTTTACTGATTAACTTACACAGTAGATCTTTGTTTATATCTACTAAAACCCAACGAGCTTATTGAGAATGGCCGTCATTGCATTCTCTTCCTCTCAAGCACATATTCTATAATTACAATCGACAACTGTCAATCAAGTAAACCAGAAGTATCTTGACAGGTTGTAGTATCTAAGGGCATCGGAGCAGCTGTTGGATGACTGGGGTTTAAAAATAGTACCAACTTCCTTTCACAACTATTACAATGTATATTATTTTTAATTAATTGGTGGGTTGCACTGGCGGCCATGTTGGTTGGTAGGAACAAAAGAAACCACATTTGCTTCTTTTGTTCCTACCAACCAAGATGGCCGCTACGCTTTTGTGATTGTATTCCCTTAGGAATTATTACAACCCAAGAATACATGTAAATGTCATTATTGCTGTCCCCTTCCTCAAGCACAAACTAGAACTGCTGCTTATTATGGCCATAAAAATATTCTTAATAACATGTTAGAATTGCCAGGGAAAAGGCAATCGCATGTATCCATTGGTGCCTTTATGTTCCTTGACTTCAAAATAAAATAACACATATTTAACTGAGGAATCTGCTTTATACATATACGGGGTACTGCACAGCCACATTCAGTGTTGACAGTTTGTCTCTTACTTTTTAAAATCCAAAGAAAACAGCTGTAATGTTTTACAAACATTAACAATTTGCATAGGTTGACTGTAGGAAAGGGAAAATAGTCTTAGGGAGTCCTATACCATACACTGTACATGTATATTTAAAACTGGCAATTCCTAGGATAAGAAGATTAAGTATTATGTATAATTCTACATATCAGCAGGGACCTCAAAACAATTACTATAAATTGAACTAATCAATTGAACCTATCCCACAAGGCACGAAACTAGCGCCCTTGCTTTTTGCAATAATGGTAAACGATCTTGTTAACGATTGGAGGCCTAGAGCAAAGTTTGTGGACGATCTAACTTTATTAGAAGTAATACCTAGGAACTCACCATCAGTAATGAGTTATATTGCATCGGATGTTCAAGAATTTGCTAGCAATAACAACATGCAGCTTAATCCGAAAAAGTGCAAGGAGATGCGTGTTAGCTTTCTTCATTACAATAGCTGCGAACTTCAGCCCATTGCCATCGGCGGCACATATATCAAGGAAGTGACGTCATTCAAGCTACTCGGAGTGTTCATTTCTAATGATCTCTCATGGGCTGATCACTGCGGGTACGTGGTGAAGAGGGCTAACAGGCGCCTCTACGCAATTAGACAACTTAAGAAATGTCGTGTTCCACCAGTAGACCTGGTCAGCATCTACTGCTCTCTAGTGCGTTCTATTCTAGAATACGCCTGTGTCGTGTTCGCCAACCTTCCTAAATACTTATCACAAGATCTTGAAAGGGTACAGAGGCGCGCTTTAGCAATCATATTCCCTTCCCTGCCATATGCAAGCGCGATGGCTAAGGCTGGGATCACCACCCTAGAGGAGCGCAGGGATATGACATGCGCCAAGTTTATAAGAAAAATCACTCCTGGAAACCCCCTGTATTCTCTTATACATTCTCGGATCACCGGACAGTCTTCTCACTATAATATGAGACCAAAAGCGCATACCACTATGGCGACAAAAACCGACCGCTTTGGCGGTTTTGTCAGCACAAAATATGCGTCCAGAGCGCTCATTAACTAGTTCTCGGTTATATCTCATAATATAGATATGTATATCTATTAGTATTATTTATTATATAGTAACTTACTAGGAAGTTGTCTGTTCGTTAGTATATATGTATAGTTGACCTACACTGTAATTCAGCCACTGGCTGCGAGAGTGATTAATAAACGAATTATTATTATTATTATTATTATTTAAACATGTCTACACTGTAGGTTTTAACATAATGGAAAGTCTTTGCAATAATATTTAAATAACTGAAAACATTACATGCACAGGCTACATGCAGCTGATATTCTGTGCTACACATACATATTTGTTTCTATAATGTCAATTAAATAATTATAGCAGCTAGAGCTCTAAGAATTTAGTTTCCTTGGCTAAAAGGGTGATATTTCTTGGGTTCTTATTAACGTAATATATCACTTTTTTTATAATGTGCAGTGTATTTTTAACATGGTTGCCACCCATCAGGCAAAAAAAAATTCCCTGACTTTTCACTTACCAGAAAACAATTTTCACTGACCAAATAAGACTGTTCGACATTCCCTCGTCCAAAACAAGTCATTATCAAAACCTGTAACCTCCATTCACAGACGTTTTGAGGCATGAGGAGCCCTCGTGGCAACCGGAAAATAAAATTCCCTGACTTTGACAAGAAATTTAGAATTTCCCTGACCAGATGCAAAATTCCCAGACTTTTCCCTGACCTTGAAAAACATATTTTTTCCCTGACTTTTCCCTCACCTGTGTCAACCATGTTTAATTTTTTTAAAGAACATAATATTAAATATTTTAGGTAATAACACCATAAAATTAGTGTATAAAATTGATTACATGCAGCCAGAATCATATCTGGTTTTTTTTTTATGATGTACATGTACATTGTCTGATAATAGAAAATAGAAATAGAAAATAATTCAGTTTCCTTGGCTAAAAGGGTGAGATCTCTGGGTTCTTATTGATGTAATATAACTTTTTTTATAATGTGCAGTGTATTTTTTATTTTTTTTAAAGAACATAATAATTATTAAATAGTTAATATTTTAGGTAATAACACCATAAACTTAGTGTATAAAATTGATTACCAAGCAGCCAGAATCATATCTGTTTTTGTTGTTTTGATGTACATTGTCTGATCATAGAAAATATAAACTATTTTAAACACAACGTCCATGCAAAGTCATGTACAGTGTAGAAAAAAACTATTCCAAAAAATTTTTAATGGTATTTTTCTCATTAAATTCATCCCAAGAGTGTAACGGGAAAATACTGTTTAAATAAAAAAGAAAATAGATAAAAATATGCCTTATAATGTATGCACATTTACGGAACAACAAATAATATTCTAGTGATGACACAATTCCTTTAAATTATCAAGGTTTACTTGAAAAGAAATAAATGTTAACATTCATAACAGGAAACATTTCTAACAATGTTATTTTGCCTTATACATACATGTACATTTAAGATACATGTATGTATGTATCTAAGATACAACATCAGGGCTCGTAAAAAAAATTTAAATGTCACAATTATTTTGCTTTTGCTCTGACGAAGGGCTAGCACTCAAAACGTCAGCTGCTACTCACTTTCCATGGCGGTTAACATACCTCAATCGACATTAGTTGATTATATACCAGTGTTTATCTTCACAGCCGACGCAGACTAACAATAGCTTTTACAAGAACTAGTTACCTATCTTATTTTGCAACTACATTTGTTTTTACGAAAATTTGGTTGCAAGTTTGCAATGTTTAGTTGCTACATGCAAAAACATGTTCTGTACAATCCAGCAGTCTTACCAGGGCTTTCCATTTTGGCCGCCGACCGTAGATATTGACAGCTGTAGAAGCCCTCATCAACATCTGTTTTTATTGTTACTGATGGTACATGTACATCAAATATTCATCTTTTCACGATCACCTTCAATCATTTCTACTCATAGCATTATACGCTTACTTCAGTTCTTTTTTTAATGGCAAACCCTGTCTCATAACAAAACATATTTGCCCTTGATGCTCTAAAATGATATCTGGGCAAAGGTTTGTGTCCTTCATTTTACCCTTTTATCTCCCTTATGGAGTATGATTTTGCTAAAAATTGTAAAATCTGAATGAAGCCTAAGACACATGTAAGATTGTTGGACATTGTATTCCTTTATTGCCAAATTTGTGACCTGGTTGTGGTTTAGTCACAAGCGATAGTAATTTCATCACATTTGTAACTGTATTGGTTGTAATTTCTAGCCCTGAATTCAGTATTCTCATGACAGTTGACTTTGAACATAGTCAGGAAGACAAAGAGTGCATTAAAAATGCCACTAGAGAAGCAACATTTCCTTTAGTAATAATGCACCTAATGTGTGAACAATACTAGTTTTTGTAGTGGAAAGCAGCAAAAAACAATAGCAACATTAGTTTTCAATTTCTATACACTTCACTTTATACATGTACATATAAAAACAGAATGTATAAATCTAATGTACATGTATGTACATGTAAGTCTGCATTCCAGACTTTGCAGGTCTAACATTAATCTGGACAGGGACTGATTGACTTGAGAGGGACATCTCCTAGCTAGACTGCATAAATATCTGCCATATCACTCCCTCTTTAGTTCAGTCAACATTCAAAAACCTAATTTGAATATACTGAAGATCTGTGTTCCTCTTTATTATTATTCTATAGGCTTGAAAACCTGCTGATGTTTAAATGATTCTATTTTCTTTTATCAAACCTATACCACACAACATTGTAATCTGGATGAATCTTAAAAGTAGCAAATATCGATTTCCCTTTTAAACTGACAGAGAGACTATGTGTCAGCATGACCTCCAGGCTTAAACATTACCACAGACTAATGTAGAAAAACATTTCAATATAATATATACTGTATGTTCCAAACCACACATACACAAATACTAATGAATATAATAGTGCTAAAAGGAAAGATCTACTTATACAGCTGTTGGACTTTTGATGATGTGCATAGCAAAACAATATTTTGCCAAAAATTATGGCACTATGGAAAGTTAAGCTCGTAATGGATGAAAAGTTTGTTTGTTTCTCATACAAAGGAGGCTTAGCTTTTATTCTAATGACTTTAGCTTTCTATACAATATTTTTGTCATAACAGTATGAATTCTATGTTTTTGCTTGGAATTACTTTGAATAGTATTGCTAACAATATCTCAATCAATCACAATAACAAAGAGCTACAGCAGGAATGATTAACTTTGAAACAAAGGGTGAACAATAGTTATGAAAAAAACGAAAAACTACTGCAAGAGCTCTCAGTTCAAGACTTACCAGATTATCAAAAAGGTCAAGAGATATGGGTTTGGCTGGAACTGAATGAGTCAGGTATGAAGACAATTGGATAATTAGAAGCAACTTATTCCAAGGTCATTAATGCAGTACTGGCTTTCACAGTTGATGTAGTATATTGGCACAATTGGTTAGAACATGGCAAGAAATTATGGACATACATGTACTGTGGGAGTCCACTCCTGTACCAGCCACTGGCGATAGCTGAGCTACATGTAATTATAATATAGCTTATCATGTGGCTCCTTTTGCCAGACAATGACTTGTGAATGGCAAAATGATAATCCTAAATATCCCACAGGAGTGATGAATAATGGCAAAAATTACAGAGAAAGGAAATCGTCAGTTTATCATGGACTTTTATCTAGATTGGACTCTTGATATTTATCTCAAAGAAGGCCAATATTATTACCATCATGTCGGTTTGGTTTTAAGCTTGCCTTGATGTAAATAAGGCAAAATGATCACTTGTAAAAATATTACATTTAATTGATTTATAAGTGTACAATGTATATAATATTACACATACAGCACAGGTTTCAGAGCAGACTACATGTAAATGTAAATACAATAACCTATTTGTGGCATTGAAATATGCCCTAATATTTCATCCACGGATGTTATCTGATCAGAGAAGAGAACAGTTCCCTAGAGTGAAGCTCAAGGGAAACTGTGAGTTTCAAGGATCAGATAATGTCCAAGGACAAAATCAGGGCATATTTCGATGCCACTGTGTGGGTTATTGTTGTTATTATCCTTCAAATAGTTTCCATGATGCACGCTATACACTCACAGGGGGTGTATTCTCTGATATTTCCCGCTCGCAGAGAGAATATATTGGGTCATGTGATGCATTCAAGCAATCACATGCGAGAGAAAATATTTGATAGGTCATAAACATGTATACCCACACCGCAGAGAACTATATCAATGAATGGAATCTCTCTCTAGTCTTCCTGTACCGAAAATGGAAACAAAGAAAAATATCCTTATTTTCAAGTATTCTAAATTAGGAAATCAAAGGTCCATAGTGTATTTCTTGCATATCAGTTGATCGCCTCAAGTTTCATCTTCGATTGTGTATTCACGCGCGGTGACAAAAACATAGTTATAATCCCGGGAGCAACTATAGAATACCCGGCCATTTGGGTCATTAATAATTCATTTTCTCAAATTTTCATACAAACCTTCTAAAAACCTAACCCTGAAATTAAAAAAAAACCTAACCATTTTCGACTCCAAATCATTTATAGAACGACCCTACATACACCTGCACTATAATGAATAAGTTAACATAGTTTAGCACAGTTTTCAAGTGATCTTTTGAAGTGGACGGGTATTCTATACTTTAGCCTAGTAATCATATACCCTCAAAAGTAAAACAACCCAGCTGTAAACAGACAGTAAATTAAATATTACTAAAATAAATACTACTGTGTACGTGTACGTACAGACACTGAGACAGTCTCCACAAAAAGGTAGACAAATAAGTGTGTTGTTGTTTCTAAAGGGAATGGAAAGCTGAAGGACACTCACCTTCAGCTTTTACACTGCGAATTCAGATTGTTTACCTTTTCATACCGCGACAAATATTAAATAAACAAAAATCACAATACATTCGCATCTTACCTCATTTTCGTCATCATCCGATTCATCTTCCCTCAGTTTTAATATACTGTTCATGAGCAGTAATCTGGTTTTATCATCCTTAACCTTAAAGTCATGTTCTAGGTCGTCTTCCGTCAAGCCTCGGAAATAGTCAAGGGTGACATAATCTGCAAAAATGTTGTTCAAATGTCCAAGCGACTCTTTCTCGAGGAAGGCACGAAGCAATTCCCTGTCTTCGCTGAATGAACTACATTCACTTACACTCCTATTAAAACCTGGTTCCTCGTTAGTTTCCATGTTTCAAGACTTGTTGTATGCCTTCAATTCCTCGGCATTTCCATCCAAAAATTTGAACTTCAAGCAAAGAATCCATAACCCATCATTGACCCTGTTCGACAACTTCAATCACACATGTTTCGACTTAATCATCGAAGTTCGCTCCATTTGGCGCCCGCCTAGGTGTCTTTTGGCACAAATCCTTGAAAATGACTTGGTCCATGCTTTAGAGAGTGTCTTTCCGGTTATTACAGCACTTTGCGGTAGTGACGTTATTTCATTTTAAGCCTTTTGACAGCAATGTTCAGTGCCATAACATTGTACTAGCGCCTTTCGTGTTCCAATCGAGCGGTCAATGGCGCGTGGAGCGAAGGCTATCGTATTACTGCGCATACGAAAGTCTGGATTACCACTGACATGCAGGCTCATATTTCATGAGGGGGGGGGGGGGGGGGGAATCCTTTTATCTCTTAAAATCAAGAAAACTAAAGTGAAAAGATAATTTTACTATAAAGAAAAAAACATTGAAAATGTCCAGCAATACAAATATATCGGCTGAACATTTAGTATATATAGTTAAGGTTAGAAAAGCACAGCAAAAACCGTGTACAATCAATCCTGCCAGACGTTGGATCAAAAAACAGATATTGATCAGTAAGAAGAAGAAAATATAACCATAAAGTGTCCGAAGACTACTGCAATGCTGATCATTTGCGACGCTTCTCGAGGTTTATACGATATTTCGGCTGGCCAGTACCAGCCTTCTTCAGGTTCGCACTCCAACTTTATGATGCACTTATAAAACCGATCTTCACCGAGTTTGAAGATGTTTGAATAAATAAGACCTGAATAGCAAACTTTTGAAAATCATAAAAATAAGAGTAAGGCCTTCTTACTTTTATGAATTTTGAACTACCCGGTTTAATATTCATCCAAACGTCCCCTAACTCACTCGGAGTTTTTGATGTGATCTCTATTGTGGTTTTACAGAAATTTACATACTCGGTCCCAGTCTTTTATCAGTTTACGAAATCGGCTACTACGGAAGTGAAATCTGGGGAGCTGATCAGAACAAAACTAAATTAGATAACGACCCATTCACCGGGAGCTGGTTCAAGTCACATTTTGTAAGAGGCTACAGGAATTATTTTGCCTAGTTACTTCTCAGTCAGTTTAAGACTATGGTTTGGTCATACCGGCTCCATGACCATTTTTAGCACCCCCCAACCCCCCTAGAGACATATACATATTTTTATTAGCTCTTTGTACTACATGGGTAAGCTAAAAGTTAGAAAAGTAACTAATTAAAATATTAAGAGCCTTGTATCGTGACAGATCTGGCATTCACGCATTCATACACGTATCATTGTTTGCAGCTATAGTTGAAACTTCCCTTGAGGGATTGATAATAGTTAAGAAAATATATTTTTCTGACATACGGCTACTGTCTAGGTTAGCAAGAGTTTTTAATTTCGGAATAAGAAATCATTCCTGATTGCCTCAAACGTTTTACATCTTATTAGGAAGTGTATTTCGTCTTCCATTTCTTTCTTACAAGTTGGGCATATTCGATCTTCTGGTTTTAAATAGGGTTTAACATGTCTACCTTTCTCAACCTGTAGGCAATGATTGCTTATTCTTAATTTCGTGAATGTAATTCTGTGTTTAATGTTTTTAAAAATATTCAAATAATCTTCGAATTTTGAATGTACGGTAGACCCCTAGTTTGTTGCCCTGGTTTGGATTTTGCTTTGATCATTAAATATATCGCTGAGCCAATATTGTAGTTCTATGTCTTTTAATCGTTGTTTAATGCTCTTTAGGAGTCCCCTGTATCACCTGTATGTACTCTAGCAAATTATTCTGAAGTATAGTGGAACCTCTCTGTGCGCCCACCTCTCTTAAGAGACCACTTACCAAAAGCCCATTTAGTCTCTCAGTCAAAACACTGCATCGAATACCCCTCGTAAGCGCCCACCTCTCCTAAGCGACCGCGACCAACTTTTGGACTTTGGAGTTGGATTTTTCTTTGTTATTTTACCTCCGGTAAGCGACCGTACAACTGAAATCGTTCACACAATCCTCGATTAAAATTCTTCCTATATTCGGCTGGTAGGGGTGATCGTCGTATTTTTTAGGGTTTGAAATCGGCGATAGGCCCATATACACTACACCGAATTTTTGGCACGGCTCGGATAAAATTGGTACGCGTACCAAAAAATGAGTTCGGCTCGGATAAATTTAGAAGTGTAAACGGTTTGCCGCGCCTAATTTTACCCGTGCCGAACCAACAATTTTACCCGTGCATGGCCCTTCTAAATAGGTAGTCCGAGCACGGGTAAAATTGGTACGGGTACCAAAATATGGGTTCGGCTCAGATAAAATTCGTAGTGTCACGGTGGGCACAAATGACCCTCAAATCGCACACGTTGCTATATTTTTAAAATCAGTAAATTATATATTTCTGAATTCCCATCATCTTGACAACAAAGAAATCGAAAACCCGAGTTCGATTAGTTAAGAAGGAGACAAGTTATTAAATGTTAAATTTGGTAATTTTTCCCTCCAAATTAACAAAATAACTTCTTCATTCATCTTTTAGAGTATACGTCATTATGACGTCATATATTTATGAAAACGTCTCTTAGAAAATAAATATGTGAGTATTTTTGGGTTTTAACAAAGAAATGTACTTATTGTACACTGTATAGGCTGAATATGTTCTTTTTGCTTTGTTGCAAACGTATACGTAACGAAGAATTTGTCCTTAAAAGGAGTCGTTCATCATGACGTCACAACAACGTCAATATACAAACCCGATTGGACTTGAAGACGTAATTTCATATTAATATTAACCTACCAAAATTTCGTTAAATTTGAGGTATAATTTTTTTTTTTGCTAGTTTATACATTTTTGGCACGCTCAACGTAAGCGATTTCAGGGTCATTTATGCCCACCGTGTGTAAACGATCACCCGGACCAAACGCGATTTTATTCTATGGCCTTCGATCGTATTGGCAAGCGGTTACACTCAGAAGTTTACAATTCAAGATAGCGGACAAACGCAGTCACATCCACAGCAAAGAAAATGTGCGGCCATGCTTGGGAAGAAAACGATGTTAGAGAACTTCTTATAATAATGAAAGAAGAAACCATGAAATGAATAAACAGTAACAACGAAGAAAGGCTGATTATACGGTAATAAGAAATTTAATTATATAAACCAATATTTCGGCTGGCACGGACAACCTTTGGTTCATATAAATTGTGCATTACCATATAATCAGCCTTTCTTCGTTGTTACTGTTTACACATTTTCGCTGATTAGATCCCTCCAAGGTGATCCGGTATTATACTTCGTCCGTTGGTCCCTGCAGTTTTACAATATCATGAAATGAAGCCTTGAAAACGCAAAAATACCGAAGGAGGAGAGATTAGCGTAGCAACTAAACACATGAACAATCCGAGTTCCGTTTTCGATCTTTCGGCCCTGGTTTCGCTAACGCCTTTTGATACCTTTATCAAGTCTAGAGCTTACGTTGATGCTGTTGGCAATAAGGCTTCCAAAGTTTCTTTATCCGCCATCTTGGATGGATGAACAGCGCATGCATTCTGAAGTAAATAATCAGTACCAAAATTTCGGCACCCGTACCAAATGGTTATTTGGTACGGCAAAAAAATGATAGTGTAAACGAGGAGCGAACTCAGCTGTTTCGTACCCGTACCGCTTTTATCCGAGCCGTGCGAAAAAGTCACTGTAGTGTAAATGGGCCTTAGTATTTTTTAGGGGTTGTCCAAGCGAAATCCATTTTCAGGGTGATTTTTAGACCATGAGGTACATTTTAGGGTTGGAAATGTTTAACGGTTTTGTATCAGTTTTAGGGAATTTTTCGAGGTTTTCCGATCGGTCACCTCTACCCTTTTACCTTGAAGAGCCCCCCCCCCCCCCCCCCCGGACGTATGCCCGTTACATGTGGGATAGAAGACGAAGGAAAAATACTTCATAATGAACTATGATGCAGAGCATTCAATGAGGAACGTAAAGGAGAAAAACTATTTCTTACTATGAATGAAAATGAGCTTTTCAAAATTAAGATAAACCACCAAATACTACTTAGCAAAACAAGTACCTATAAGCTTAATTATATCAGTTGAGTGCCTCGTCATTAAGAAAAATATTAGCCAAATAAGTATACGTATTGCTTGCTTCTAGCACTCAGTGTATTAGGCCTTTCCACAAGTTGCTTTGCAATTTTTCATTTCTCGAGCAACTTTTCGTTTTTCGAGAACATTTTTATACTGAGAAACTCTGAAGAAACGTTTAAAAATGTTACGCAATTGTTACGAGAATTACAAGGATTGTAAGACAAAATGTCCACGGAACTATTGTAGTTTAATTGTTTTTCATGAAACTGCGTCTTTGAAATAGCCAGTCTAATTTGACCGCATTATGACCTGACTGCATGTATATATACTTAAACCGTTATTGAGTAAACAAATCATCTGTACAGTGGTTGCATGAAAGAGCTCTCTTCTGTAATTTTGTGGTCGTTTTTTGGATTGGGTTACCTGTGGTGAAAAACAAAGTGACCAAAAAAGTTACAAGTAACCCAATCCGGAAAAAAAAATTGAACGAAAAAATTACAGAAGAGACGGCAAGCAGGCTAGAAACAGCAATGGGGAGGCTGCATTGGAGGAAACTGTAGAGGCATGACAGTCATGCATGCTATAAAATTACAATGGAAATCAACTTTCTATTCGAATTCGCTAGAGGCTTTGTGCCATTTGTCACGCAAGTTTGTCTTGTAACTCGCTAAGAGCTTTGTGCTGCGGGCTTTGTGCCACGGGCTTTGTACCATGGGCTTTGTGCCGTTTAATTTTCCATTCGGTAGAGGCTTTGTGCCATTTGTTACGCAAGTTTGTCTCGTAACTCGCTAGAGGCTTCGTGCTGTCTAATTTTCATTTTCTAGAGGTTTTGTGCCACGGGCTTTGTGACGTTTAACTTTCCATTCGCTAGAGGCTTTGTGCCTTCTGGTTTGAATCATACTTGGCAAACTGCCACTAGAGGTGTAGAGTCAATGGCTATACGTGAAATGAATGTCGAATCACCTGTAGGGTCCTTCGTGGCTTGATTCTCGGCTCTTTACTCTTTCTAATCTACATTAACGACTTACCAAATTGTCTGAGAAAGGCGAAACCAAGCCGGAATGTATGCCGATGATACAAACATCAGCCTAGCCGCATCAAATCCAACTACTCTAGAGAATGAGATGAACAATGAACTAGCAAACTTAAAGTGCACCTAACCCCTTTTGCGATTTTTACACCTATGAATCTTTGAAAGGTTTTGAATACTTCTATGTTCTATGTTCTAGGCTTGTTTGAAATGGTGAAAATTTGACCTTTCCTGACCCATGACCGCGTAAGAAACAGCCTGGGTCGATTCTGGATCTTACGTCATCTAATTCATTCGACTTTGCAATAAGTTGAATAAATGTTTAGCATTTTGTCTCAAATAACTGTTTTCTTTACCAACAACTCACAGACTGTATACATTTTCTATATAGCGATGTTGTCGTGATAGAAAGGCACCATGGAGGATAATGCATTAATGAGGTGACGTAAGATCCAGAATCAACCCAGACTTTTTCTTACGCGGTCATGGGTCAGGAAAGGTCAAATGTTCACCATTTCAAACAAGCCTAGAACATAGAATATTCTTTGTAAGCCAAAACGTTCTTCACTGAAGTACTCAAAACCTTTCAAAGATTCATAAGTATAAAAATTGCAAAAGGGGTAATAGGCTAATAGGTAATAGGTTAATAGACTCTCGCCAAAGATTACAGACCAGTAGTGACTACCAAATAAACTTACAAATTAAGGGTAACATAATTAAAAAGGTTGACATCGTTAAATCACTTGTCACGAGGTCCTCATAGATGAAAACCTGACCTGCATGGAAGGTATATATAAACCACATTTCAAAGAAGATATCTTCCGGGATATGTGCCCTGAAACGCCTTAGACCATTTGTATCAACCGATACTGCTATTAAGATTTATGATTCGCTGATTAGGACTCACTTTATTGACTACTATAGCTCAGTTTGGGACGGTATATGCAGTACATTGAATGATAAACTGCACTGAAAGGCTTCAAAACCGGGCAGCTAGAGTAATTCTAAAATGTAGCTACGATATAAGTTCATCTTTCTTGTTAGACAAACCTGGATGGGACAATTTATCACTTTCACGTAGAAGACAAACGGCCGTCTTGTTGTATAAAACTATTAACGGTCTTACCCCAGCTTACCGGCTGAAAGACCTGTTCTTGGATTATTACACAAGCTATGGTTTAATTAAGAAATTCTGAAAGAAGCTAAAAGCTTCCAAATCCTAGGACAGATTATCTAAAGCGTAGTTTCTGTTACGATGGTGCCGTTCTATGGAACAAATTACCTGAGCACCTTAGAATGGGTAACTCTCTAGGAGCCTTCAAGAAAAAGCTGAAGGGTATTCCTTAGCAGTGGACTCCCACACGGCAATTATGTAAAACAGTATTTTTACACAATTTGTATAAAGTTTTTATTACATTACTGATGATTTTCCGTGTCTAAATAAAGTATGCAAGGGCGTATCTAGCCTATAGGCCCGTAGGCCTGGGCCTACACATTTTACAGCCTACTTGTCTTATTGCAAGTGAATGTTGGGCTTGAGGAGATGTCGAAATACACAAAACATGACCTGAAAGTGCTGCAGAAGGCATTTGTGAAAGTCTAAATCTAAACATATTTCCCGAGGAAGCATGCTCCCGGACCCCTCAAGAAGCGACCCTTACGGAGCGGTTGTTTGGGCCTACAAATTATAAAAACCTGGCTACGCCACTGGTATGTATGTATGCCATTTGTTACGTAAGTTTGTCTTGCAATTCGCTAGAGGCTTTGTGCCATCTAATTTTATTTTCTAGAGGCTTTGTGCCACGGGTTTTGTGCCGTTTAACTTTTCATTTGCTAGAGGCTTTGTGCCATTTGTTACGCAAGTTTGTCTCGTAACCCCGGGGGGGACTCCCCATAAAAATAGACGGGGGTGCTCGACCTATCTTTTAGGGGTTAAAATCGTTAGCAGTGCTATCTCTTAGGGGTCTTCCAAAGGTCTGCTATCTTTTAGGGGTCTCCGAGACCCAAAATTTTTGTGGCCGAGAAAAAATAGCGCTGGATCCTCGAGCATGAGACCCCACAAGTTGAATCGGTATTTACGGCTTCGATATAGAGTTTGATCCATCCGAATATTAAAGACGAGGTTATGGGGCAGAGCTTTGTCTCTTATTTCCTTTAGTTTGCACAAATTTGTCTTTTGGAGTGCTATCTTTTAGGGGTAAAATTGTTGTGAGCCACGCCCATATTGCTATCTTTTAGGGGTGAATTTCATTTCTACGTCGAGCACCCCCGTCTATTTTTATGGGGAGTCCCCCCCCCCCCCCCCCCCCCGGGCTCGTAACTCACTAGAGGCTTTGTGCCATCTAATTTTCATTTTATCGAGGCTTTGCCCCATTGGATTTTGCGGTGCCGTTTAACTTTCTCATTCGCTAGAGGCTTTGTGCCATTTGTTACGCAAGTGTTGTCTTAGAATTCGCTAGAGGTTTTGTGCCGTCTAATTTTCGTTCGCTAGAGGCTTTGCGCATTTGTTGTGCAAGTTTGTCCAGCCCAAGCTGACAAGTTACGAAAATATGGGAGCGTATATACGTAACGAACTCCGTTTACTAGCCAGAAATACTGTTTATAGATCGATTTTAGCTACACTAAATAATAACTTTGTTCAGATTGGAAGTTCCAGAACTAGTTAGACTGCATGCGTCAACAAAATTAGCCATTATCAAGCGAAGGTCCTAGACGTAATCAAGCTATGAATAGGTCGTTTATTCCACACACAATAGTAATTTAACTCGAGGATACACGCATGTGCAGAACGAGTTATTGGGTTTAGGTGGATACGAGATAATTTATTCGTCGTTTTTTTTCTGACTCGACGACTCGCCGTTGACTTTCCGAATGACCGTCCAAGGTTTCGAAAAGATTTGGTCATGCTGGAGAAGATGTATTGGCGGTGCCCATCTAATGCCAGACACTTCAAACTGGACAGACATGGTAGTGGGTCCCTATCGATCACTTAGTGGTGATGACGTAACGATGACGTCATCGGTCACGTGATTTTAAGTACATGCCCATATCTCCCTCATTTCTAATGCCAGACACTTTAAACCTGGACAGACATGGTAGTGAATCCCTATCAATCACTTAGTGGTGATGACGTAACGATTACGTCATCAGTCACGTGTTTTAAGTACATGCTAATATCTCCCTCATATCTAATACCGGACAGTTCAAACTTGGACAGACATAGTAGTGGGTTCTCACAAATCACTTAGTGGTGATGACCTAACGATGACGTCATAGGTCACGTGATTCGAAGTACATGCCCATGTCTCCCTTATTTCTAATGCCAGCTGGCTCAAACCTGGACAGACATAGTAATGGTTGCTATCAAGCACTTAGTGGCGATGACGTAACGATGACGTCATCGATTATGTGTTTTAAGTTCTTCATTTCTAATGCCAGACAGTTCAAACAAGGACAGGCATGGTATTGGGTTCCAACAAATTACTTAGTGGTGATGACGTAACGATGACGACATCGGTCACGTGATTTTAAGTACATGCCAATATCTCCCTCATTTCTAATGCCAGACAGTTCAAACTTGGACAGGTATGGTATTATTTTCCCACGATTCACTTAGTAGTGATGACGTCATTGGTCACGTGATTTTTAGTATATACCAAAATATCTCACTGACCATCCACGAGTTGCCCTTAGGGGCCCTATGTTTGTATATGGTTGCTACTTTTCCCAAATATACCGTTAACATTTATAGAAAACCCTGGGACAATCTGCCGAGAAGCTCGCTCTCCCGATATCTTAACTAGTAACTGAACTCGGATATAATTTAATTTCAAAGGCCTGAGGCTACAGGAGTGAGTGATGCGAGTACGGTAGACATCAGTTATAATTTTACTTTGATCTTCCTTAGTGAAGTTTCTGTAGGGGTGGTTGATCTATACTATAAATATCTTAAAATTATCGGTTGCCCCTCTTCCCTTGCACTATGTCAGTTTCGTGGCCCCTCACTTGAATTCTGCAAAGGGCCAGTTTCGCAATATCTCCTACTAATAGCTCGACGGCCGTATATCCACGACGACTATGACTAACTCCCTGAATCATTATTTACTGGCCATGGTCAGAAACGCCTACCAACGGTCAATTATGACAGAGCCAGATGATCAGTTTACAGTCTCGAGCTCAAAATAATAAGACAGTATGGGGAACGGAGGTTACTGACAAGCAGGAGATGCTGATGCATGCAATCAAATGTTTTTTTTAAGAAGCACATCAGCAGGCGGCGCATACATTGAGCATCTCGCCCAGATCGATGAAAGGAGAAGCGCGCTTATTGAACAGGAGTACGATGATACTGGCCGTTTTTATAATGGAGACGCATAATGCATCTAAAGGCGTATTTGGGCAAAGAAAGCTTAGTTCGTCTTCTTGATGCCATCTAGTATATAAAACGGGTACAACAGGCATTATGCGACTGGACGAACTAAGTTTTCTTTTCCGAAATACGTCTAGACCTAGTATAAAAACGGCCATTATCTGGAATCTGACTAAGACCAGTTATCAGCAATTATAATTTCACTGAAAATCAATGACCGCAATTTTAATTTGAAACCTTTTAACACTTTAACATTATTTTGTAGTCTATAGCCAAGAGACAATCACCTAAGAGAACCGATCTCCCATATTGGGGTCTCTCCCACGATACTCTGCGCCGATGTATTTTTAACCTGCATAAATTAGTTGGATTATTTTTACCACTCTATCCGATTGGTTGTTGGTGTCACGTGTCCGAATGGCCGGCGGGCCGCGAGAGCAGAAGAATCCCAATTTTCTACTTTCACGACTTCTACGATTCTACAGATTCATATTGATTACGGTGTTGCAATGAAAAGCATGCATGTCCAATTATTTACGATATTATAGTTTCTCTTTCAAATTTCTTTAG